>OOFE01036470.1:18317-33057 GCA_900323365.1 Monocentris japonica | reverse complement strand
GAATAAGACTGAAAATGACTCCAAAAGGCACTGCCATCCAATTAAAGCTCTCATCCTGAATTCCCCCTGTCACATGCTCCCAAAATTAGTGGTGCTTCTGAACCCTGGGGCTTTATTTCCTTTCACTGTACAGGGCCCATATTGTCATGAGTGACAGATCTCTCACTAGCTCCGCTGTTCTCCCAGTCTGGGCCTGAGCGGACCTGACATTTATCCAAGTACATCTTCATAGGACATGACAATACCATGGAGGCTGTCGCGATGTTTCTACAAATCCCCACCCCCAATCTCTCAGATGGGTACTGTTGTTCTAAGCACAGACATCAAACCAAATGGCAAAATCTACTTTTTGCAGATAAATCACCAGCTTAATTAACAGCTGGATTACTTAGATCCTGTAGCTATGGTGATGTGGGCTACTATTTATAGTAGGAGCCCTGATTTATAGTGTGGGCACTTGACAAATTATTATATTCTCATCTGTGAGACGTACAGTTTCCATGCTCTGACAATACATTGGGGCAATCTGCCTTTGTATGAAATATATAGTATAAAGTAAAAAAAACAATAGCACAGTAAGATGAAGTGAAGACTTTTTAAATTTTGCACATACAAGATTGTTTTGCCTTTATTTTCTTTAAAATAGACCCTACCCTTGACTTGAATTGGTTCCAACTTTGCAAGCAATTTTAAAAAAAGCAAGGACAAACTCGGGTTTGTAACTTATTACTAAAACTTCATAATTATATTAAGTTATAATGAGCTGAATAAGGCCCTTGTGTCTGGCCCTTGCACAGTACCTTGGCCCTTGTGATTGACCTCTTTGGCAGCGATGACTTTGTTGATGACTGTCTGGAGGAAGTCGTTCTCCCCCGCCACCCTGGGTGAAAAACGTGAGATGTTCAGCTGCTTGTGGCGAATGGCGTCATCCAATGCTAGCCTGCAGTATGCACACAACAGGCAAAACACCACAGGGAAGACATGGAGGAGGAGGAAGAAGGAGAAAGAGTGGAGCAGAAGAGCCAAAGGGCAACGGTTGTGAAGAAAGGAACGGTATGAGAGAGAGACAGAGAGAAAAAGGAGAAGAGAGACACATCGAACAGTGATGCCAATACCGTGACAGAGACAAAGCCAAATGTTAGCAGTTAACAGTGAGGCAGGATGGGTAATGAAAGAAACACACAGAGAAATCACCGTTTAGGAAATGATGCTGAGTTGGCCTGTATAGAGCTACAGCAGCAGTGGGAAGCTGGATCTGCCTGCACTCAGCCTTAAAACTTTTTCAAAGCAGCACGCTGCACCCATTTACAGGTACATGGTTAAACACCCAAGACTATATCCAAACACAGACATGCATTTCCACTCCGCGTAGCGACAAAGCAAAGAAAACACTATGTTTTGTACTCCAAGGGGCTCAAGTGTAGAGAGCGCCAGACTGATTGAGACAAGGGATAAGAAAGCGTAGCAGAAAATAGCAGATGTGATTTGGGAAGCACCACATGTGTGGCAGCTGTGAGAGCCAGTGAGAAATGTGTGGGGTGGGCGGTGGTGGCGTCTGCAGTGTGGAGGACTCCAGAGTGTGGAGGAGAGAACAGTGGTGAAGTCAGCATGGATGAAAGCAGTACAGGGCTCGGTCAGTCAGACTGATACAGTCTTCAGTGCCTCCATCTTTCAATCCAAACCATTACAAGCAGAGCAGTAGAATAAGAAACAACAGAGGTTTTAACACTTATGGAAAAAAAAAACGTTATAGGACAACAGGCACAAGGCAGGCTTCCCTTCATACTCAACTTCATTTAAAATTAGAAGGTATTTTGACCTGATTTTCATGTGCCAGAAGGTGTACACAGTAGGACATAGTAGTAGTGGACAGCGGGGATATAAAACTAATAATATCAACAAAACAGGATTACATTGCAATTATGTTGCAAATACACTACAACAGATCTAAATGCTACTTGGTTCCCTTGCTATGATAACAATGTGCCTCAGATGAGGTCAAACGAGTCCCAGTCTTGGATCTATCTAGTCCATATCTGAGGGCCATTTCCATTAACAAACAAACATTGTTTGGATGCCAGAGCTCTATCCAAATTACAGTGCCAGATCCAAACGTCCCTGTTCGGCTCCCTCACTTCCTGTCTCTGTTGGCCTCGAAAACACATGCAATAAAAAGTCTGTGGCAAGGAGGGCTTCTGGAGCTGCTACTTCAATGAAGTACTTTCATCAGTTAAAATTCAGTGGCAAATATTCACACTTAGATATAAATAAACCCGTGTAGCGACTATTCTTCTCCTCACACTGGAAGACTCTAATTTCCATGATTTATGCCCACAGATAAAACTGTTAAGTGAGGTGATCTGCCAGCTAAACTGCCTGAATCTGAAGCATTTCCAATTATGCAGGAAATCACGTTAAGGAAAAGGTTACTCTGGCTCTGTGCGCCGTCCTACGAGAATGGCAGCAGTTAATGAGATTGCCTTAATTGAGTCAGCGGGGAATAAGGGAGCACTACTGTCTTTAAACCCCCGCTAATCAGGTGTCAAGGCTTTCAAAACTTTGAAAAAAAAGAAAACACACACACACACTCACAATGATGGAAACAAGTGTAAGGACAAAACTACACCAGCATTGCTCTTGCTATTTTATGCAACATTATCCAAAGCTAAAAGGAACTCTATGCTCAGATGCTTTCCTTATGTCTGAATGTGCTTTTTACAGTGGCTAATGACTGTGCTGCTTAACACTGCACTTACGGTTGAAATGGGATGAAGTGCTGCTTGTCCTCATCGTCCATTTTGCCCGTTATGATGTCTGTGACATCCATTACTGTGGAAAAACAAGGGGACAGGGTTAAAACATTCCCACTATCTAAGAAGGATAGCATTGCTCTGGGTGAGACAGGAGCTAACTGCATGGCAAGGCCAAATCAGAGGGTGAAATCAGCCGCTGCTTGCCTGTGGTTAGTATCAAGTTAACCACGTTTCACTGTGAGCCATCTTCAGCTCTTTGGCAAGCGGCAATGGAGGCAGAGCCAGGCTTATGATGGAATCAGCCTTGCTCACACACATTAGAGGTGACACCGAGCCGGCTCTGATTTCTGTGACCCACATAGTGCAGTGAGCTTTGTAGTGAGGGAGAAGAAAGTGCGTGAAACATTCTCTGATCTGACTTCAAAAATACATTTAATGTCAAAAACAGACGGCAGAATATCCACTTGCTCCCTTACATTTCCCTACAGCTGAGTACATTGCCGGGCTTTATAGTGTTGCCCTACAACCCAGAGGTCAACCATCTATATAAAGCCCTTAATCAGTGTGGCTCAATACGAGCAACCAGGCTCTCCGCAATGACAATGATGGTCATGTCTAAAGATAAGCCATCATAAATCAGGCTGTCATTTTCCTTCTCTTCAAGTGGCACTGGGAAAAGAGACAGAGAGAGGGGCATAATTTTCCTCTGTTGGACAACTGTGGGCAAAAAGCCAATCTAATTAGTTTACGATGGAGCTGGAAGCTTGCCAACAGGGGAAAATCAAACTCTAATTCCTCTTTCTACTTCAGCGGGATATCTCTGAATTTTGGCCAAATATATTTATTCATCCGGGCAAAGGCCCTTGGTACATTAATTATTTCAACTGTAAGGGAAAGCAAGGAATACTTTCTCAAGGCTGAGGCACATGGGAAAACTCAAACAGTGCCAAAGCTACAAAGTTGTAGAATAATCACCATATTTAAGCGGTATCCTCTATCCTGTAACAACTGAAACAATATCAATATGAGCATCATGGACACTCTGCACATTGTGTTATGGCGCTGCCTAATCCGCTTTACCTGCCACTCCAAAGGGTCTTCTCAGTCCTGAGGTCAGCTTCTTAGTGTTGTTGTCTCGTAACTCCATGCGCCCCACTCTGACAATCTGACACACAAAGCTGATCTTCTCTCTCTTCAGATCCTCGCTGCCCAAGTCCTGGGGGGAAACAAAACGGACAAAAAAGACTGATGCTGTTGCCTTTGGGGTAATGCAGCCAAAAATGACGTTGTAAACTTTAGGTAGACAATTCCAAAACTATTACAATCATACATTTTATCATTAATATTGACAAAATCATCTGGCCAATTGGTCTGGATTTAGAGCCCCATCAGGCATAGGCTGTGTATTAGGCTATAGCAATGCTAGGGCGTAGAACAATCAGTCAACAATCAGTCTTTTTAGAGAAGGATAGGTTTTTGTTAAGGTGCGACTTTTCACCATGAATAGCTTTGAAACCCTCTTTGATTGCGTCCAAGAATTAATTTCCTGTGGCCGATGCCTGCTGGAGCCAGCAAAGTGCTCCCTGTGGGCGCAGACTGACCCTTCTGTCCTTCGGCTTCCATTAGATAGAGGTGACTGCCTTTGTAAATACACACGGCGAGCCAAGCTCTTTCTGAGAGAGCTTAACAAATACAGGCTCCGCATACAGGCTCCCACATCCCTCATAACATGGCTGAATACACAACGGACTACAACAGGTAAGCCTACACACACACACACACACACACACACTCACCGTGAAGACCGCCCGCAGGTTATGGAGCTGATCTATGTCTTTCACCAGGCCTGAACTTGACCATTTCACCAGGTAGTTTTCACTGCATGGGAGAGAAGAGGGGGAAAGAAGCATGACTCAACCTTTCAATGTGCCTCAACAATCAAAGGCACAATCAAAGCTGCGGAAGCCTGTATACTAATCTAGCCACAGGTCTGTCTGGAAAACAAAATGCATGACTGATGCTGGATGAAAAGGAAACATAAAACAGAGCTGCTCTATTTGTGATAATTTGTTGTCGCAATCCTTAAACAATAGCAAATCCTTGGGGAACTGGCTGTTTGGTGTGGTCACGTTGTTGTATGGTGTGTGTGTATGCTTACGTATGTGTGTCAGCGTTTGCATTAGCTGATAGTTAATGGGTTTTGAGCAGTTAAGTCTTGACGATCAAAAGCCTTCTGGACATATCTGGTAGGGGAAAAAGCTGTAGATTCCACCTTGTATGTGTAAAGGGCACCTCGAAATTCATTCAGCTGACTATCAGCAGTTTTGCTATGGAAAGCATCTCGTGTGAGCTATCCATGACTTGCAGTGACATCAGTGTTTTGTTGACACCACCATATTGACTCCCAGAACACTGCTCCATCATAACCATAAACGATACAACAAGCAAATGTTTCCCCTGACTTCAGAAGAGAAGGAAAATTATTTTTAAAAAGGCTGAAAGTCCTTGGAGGATGGGGCCTTTACTCCCACAGTGCTGACACCAATCAAGTCAATACCCAACAATCTGTTGTTTCGTGATAAATACTTATATCTTATTCACAACCAGTCTCTGTACTCCAGTGAAACTGTTCAGACTCACAAAAGTACAGATGCATTTCTGTACTTAGCTTCAGGGTGTGTGAAATATGCAAGCAAACGTACTGCATACTGTTAAGATAATGTTCCGTTCAATATGTCACGTCTCTCCTCATCAGTGGGCAACGGTCGAAATTTCAATCCCTGCATCCTGACAATTATTACAACCAACATACAGGATAATAAGCATTTTAATTGGTACTCTCTAAGTGTCTGACAATGGTTGGCATTTTCTCTCACTAACTGTTTGGGAATCGATTTGGGAGTCAATATGGCATATGTTCCAATGTTCTGTTCCTGATTCAGCCTGGTGTTCTGACTCTTTCATCTTGGTAATGAGACTATTTTTGTTTTCAAATAGTTTTCAGTAGTGTCAAGGTCATCTTACTGCATAGGCAAAACCTATTGTTTAAGTCCTGCACACGAAAATTGGTAATAGATTGACACCTGGAATTTAACTGAAATCAATGGAACAACTGATTTCTGGGAAACTGAAATACTATGGGAAACTCTGGAATAAATGAAATCCTAAAGCAAGTGTGTGGTGTGAGTGAGTGAGTGAGTGAGTGAGTGAGTGATGCACCCAGGGGCATACCTGATGAACTTAGACTCCACCGGGTCGTAGAGGGACATGAGGACTTCTGCGTCCTCGCCAATCTTACACACCACATTCTTCAGAGTCACAAAGAGGGCAAACGAGGGGGTGGAGGCAAACTTCGCTTGCCTGCTCAGATCAATATTCTGCTTCTGGGACTGCCGGAGGGAAGCAGAGGTGTTGCATTCAATACTGGCCACTCTTCACCACCCTCCCTGTCACATGGTTAAGCCTCTGGCTTGTGCAGTTTGCAAAATGAGCCTTGGGAGATGGTCTGAGGGCCCCTGGCACAACACCCGCAAATAAAAGGAAGGGATACTGTAGGTCTCTGCAAGGTAGGTGAGCTTACTAACTGCACAGTGGATTATTAAATGTCAGACACTGCCTTTGTGTTAGTTTGACTAATTAACAAGTTAAGAAGCAAGATTTAACAATGTCCATCGGTATCTATCACAATGTGGGAGCCGATAATGAAGGCAAATTGAATGCTGGAATGAAAAGCCTTTACATTTAAGTGTTCCTCAGCATTGCATCCACAATAACCTTTTAATCCACATTTTTTGTGTGATCTTCTGGACGCCCTTCAAAAAAAATATGCTGGGGCCGTAGCATTAATATTTATGCCGTTGACCTGGGAGAATTTCGTATTGCCTATGCATATGCAATAAAGACCTCTTGATGGAAAGGTCACATAAGATGAGACCACATAGCTGCAGGGCACTTAGTCTTCATACTGCCGAGTTGACATTCAAGTGAGGGATACTGGTGATGCACTGTGTAAAATATAGGGAGGTTTAAACAGGGGAACTGCATGATTCCCCGACTTTCCGGATAAGCCTTTTCCTCCGAGCGGTCAGGCGTCTTGTTGTCCCACTTATCCCCCCCACCTCTAAAGGTGCCACACTCAATCCCAGGTGAAACTCTAGGTCTATAGGTGAAGGGAAGGTAGGGATCAGATACTACTGTGGAGGAAGCTGTCTCTACTGGAGGTGTGATCCAACAGTGCTCTCATATACTAAAATAACGCTCCTCTCAAGGTTAATCCCACATCAGGGCTCAGTCACAAGAGAACGCTTCCTGCATTGCTAAACTGTTTCCTCACTGTTGATGTGGATTCAATCTCTGTCTTTCAATCTTTCTTTTCCATCTTCCTTCCACCCCCTCCCTATGTTCCTTTCTTCCTTCCTCTTTCGCCGCAGACGATCATGCCTAAGGTGCTGATTGCCAACGTTCACTTTTGCATTACAGATCACCACAGGCACAGAGGCGTTGAATCAGTGACTGATTAGCTTTCCTACACTAAGACCTCATTTACACCTAGTATTAACATGCAATCTGCATCTGGATACACTATACAGATAATGACAAATCTTATGCACCCTTGCATTTACACCTAGGATCTATTTGTCTTGATGTCTTGTTGTGTGTCCGCATTGTGATTGAATGGCACGTGGGTGGGAAGGTGGCAAGTCTGTCTATTGTCAACAAATACAAACATGGCAGGTGTAGGGCCACCAGAGATGATGCTACTGTACAGCCTGTATTTACTTTTCCTTTGCCACGGAAGGGGTCATCTTCTACGTAGGTAGAATAAGTGAACTGCCTTGTGTATGAAAGGTGCAATACAAATAAACTTGCCTTGCCTTCTATGACTCTCTAATGAGAGGTGCATTGATAACATTTCTACCCCATTACTGCATTTACACCCACCTCCTGATGTGTACTGTGTGCACAAAAAAACATGAGTTTTTCATTACCCAGATACAGATCATATTTTAATACCAGATATAAATGCGGTCTAAGAGGGTGGGCCAGATCAATTTACCTTCTCCTCTTGGATCCTGTCTTCAATTTGTTTCGAGGCCGCCTCATGGGCTCTGAACAGGTTGATGGTGCTGGTTAGCTCTGGGTCCAGAATGTTACCATCTTTGTCTCTTACCACCAGGTCTAGATCCAGGTACCTGATAAAAAAAAGAGGGAGTGTTACTGACTGTCAGGACCTGTCAAAATGAAAACATACCATACCCCACAATGAGAGAGGAGATACATATTGCGTGTGTGTGCATGCATTTGTGTGTGTCTGTGCGTCTGTTCATGTGTGACCACAAGTGCATGTGTGCATGCATGTGTTTGTGTGAGAGGCAAAAAAACAGTGGTGTAGAGGGAAGGTCTGTGGCCAGTGTATAGTTGAAGCAACTGAGACAAGAAGACAGACAGACAAAAGTTGGCAGGCCTTTTTAAAGTTGCATAAAGTATGGAGGAGGCAGGACTGCCTGGAGAGTGGGGGAGGACACATCATCCCAACCTGCAGGCTGAGGCAGCCTTTGAATGAGTGCCAAGTCTCTCTCTCTCTCGCTCATCTCCCCCCCCCCACACACACACATTTTCCTTTGTACGCTGCCACTCCTTTTTCCTTATTTTCCCTGTAAAACTCCCTCTAATATTCATTCCCCTTTCTTTAAAGCCCTCCCTCTTTGTTCAACTGTTTCTCACTAGGAGGGAATCAACACAGAAAGCAGCTTGCTGCCAAGGTTGAGTCTATGTATTTCATCATCTCACCACTCCCTGCCGCTTCAGAGGCAAAAGCCATTTCTCCACCTGGCCAAAGGTTCAAAGTTTCATCACAGGAGCAGAGTGGGGCTTCACAATTTTAATTTTCAACCGATTTTCTGGGCTCACTGCAGACGCAGCAAGAGCTGTCATTTCATGATGGAATACAGTAAGGTTTGCTGAAGCTAAATCCCTCCGGTTTGTCCTCAAGCTAAGCAATGACCTGTCATTTTTTATTGACTGACACTGCTGACCTATTCCAACAAGAGTCATTTTGCCAGCCAGATATGGGGATAAGGGGATATAAGCTGTTGGGAGGGAAGGACAGCGCTAAAGGCTTCTTAAAATGTAAATCCTTACTTGTTGCCGTAGTCTATCTTAGAGGTGACCTTCTGCTTGAGCTCGGTGAGCTCGTCCTGCGGGAGGGTGCCGGACAGGATTTGGGAGCGCCATTCAATGAGGTCGTAGATCATATCACGGACCGAGTTGAACATCTCACGCTTATCCCCCTATAGTCAGAAACAGAGGGATGAACACGCATACAGCTCAGACACACAAGCACATATGAGTATGGAATACAGAACATCAGTAACATCAACAGAGTGTTTGATGTGATGTGATGGTGTCTGAAATGTTGAGCATGCCATTTTGAGCCAGAGGGGTCAGCCGTGCCATTAGCCTATTGTTGTTGAGAGTTTGGGTAATGTGAACTAGGTATGAGCCTAAGTGTACGGGGTGCAGGGCCTAAGTGTACTGGGGAGTGGGTGGGAGAACAGACAGGGTTGGCTTACCACATAGAGGTCCCTCCATATAGAAGCCCACTCCCGTAGAGTGGTGGTAACCTCCTGAACCAGGGGCAGCTCAGTGGGAATGACCGTCTCCTTTTGCCTAATGGGACAGTAGAGGGTTTCAATTCAGTAGTTCTGATTCAATGCTCAGTCCGCTCCACATTCAGGTATATTGTATCATCAAAGATGTAGTGTCGGGTAAAGACAGGGGGGGAATCATTGAGGATCAATCAAGCCATAATATTCAAGTCATTATCATTGCATACTGTGTCTGTCAAAGTGATACATCCTAGTTGAAGCAGTTCCTTTCACTGTGACCGTTGTCTCTCGTTCTGGATTTCACACTGCAGCAGGCTTCATGTGAAACTGTACTGACACCTGAACGACAAGCTAGCTAAGTGGGTTCTGGCTGCTTCCAACATATCTCATGCAGTTGTTTGCATTCTTTAAGTGCTAACTGTCATAAATAGAAAAATGTCCATTCCTATGGCTCTAATAACTCGTGACTTTGCAGTTAAAGGTCTATTTTTCTTGTGTGTCGTGCAAGTGAAATTGAAGGAGACAGATCACAAGAAAACAGTCAGTCAAAGACAAACATGCATGTCACATCATATCAAGTGCAGAAGTTCCCACTGAAACAACCTCAAACAGGAAACAAGTATGGTGCTTAACAAGCAAACTTCTCAATTGGGAAGAGAAATCATACAATCACATACATCATTGTAAGGTATAATTGGGGAAGCACTAACCCATTGCCCTCGACTGTGGCCTCTTTCAGGTGTATATAACAAGCAGGAAATATACCCTGGAGGGGGAAGAGATGACAGCACAAACAACGTTATACTACTGCTGGGGCTGAACAACAGCAAAGTGTTTTTACTGTAAGTTTAAATTCATGGATAAGCAACAGAATAACCTCTAAATTGGGAATATGACTGTGCAAAACCTTTCTTTAATAGCCACTCACCTTTTTGGATTTTCTTCTCAGCCTGTGCCCTCTGTACCAGCCTAGTGGAGAATAGAATATGTCAAATGTAAGCTCCCTTTCCAATACACAGCACACAAGCAGAATGCAAACACAATATATTAAATAAACCCTGTGCAAAAGTTAACTTTTTATATGATTATTTATTTTATGGCATTTCTGCTTCATTAGTTACATTTACAGTAGAGAGTGACAGAAAAGATGAGAATAACAATATTGCGATTACATGTGCCTTGCCCAGTGAAACACTAGGACAAGTCAACTTTTAAAGCCACCATCTAACAAACTAGGGAGTCTGGTGCTATCATCTGCATTCACAAGAACAGAGTAATATCTTAGGCCATTATTGGTGATATATGATCTTATTGAATAGAACACAAGCAGTACTCATAAAGACAGGGAAATAATGTATGACATTGGTATGTCAGCTCTGATCAGGGGTGTCATCGGTAAGGCTGTTCTCACCTTCATATGTCTCTAGTATGTGCACAGTGTCTCCAATCTGCAGCGACAGCTCCTCCTCTCCCCGGGCATCGTAGTTATAGATCGCTGGAGGGAGACGAGACAGGACAATAAGAGGAGGGATATTACAGGAGTGGGGAAAGGCAATAAAGCGTGTGGCTCCCTTGTGGTGCTAATTGTGTGCCATTGCAATGTGTAGTAGCGGCATCACACGTGCAGAGGACATCCGCCCACACGGTCGGACACAGCCCGACACATTCATGGACGGGCCTAACACCACGGATGCTGTAATATCAAAACGTTATGTAATAATTATGTCAGAGCATAGCAGACTTGCAGATGCAGACGGACACAAAGTTAGAACAAACTATTACGTGTGGTGTTCAGGTGTCAGATGGTTCTCAGGTGTGACAGTAGACAGAAAACAAACAGGTGAAACTGGAATGAGTGGCTTGGTTCTCTGGTAATCACTACGAAAACATCTGCAGGATTTAGCTGCTGCTAATGCTAAATGGGTCATTAATCAGCACATATCAGTTTCAATCACAAACAACCCTTTAAGTTAAGCTAAACGAGGATGCCCAAAACACGTTGTGTTAGCATTCGTGGCTTTTGCTTTTGTTGCAATTGCAAGACAACCAAACCACACATTCCAGTTTCACCTGGTTTTTAAGACTACTCTAAGAATCATCTGAACATAACATGAAAAAAGGAATAGTTGTTTAAAGCTTATGTATTTACACCACAGACAGTGCATCAAAAGGTTTGGATTCACATCCCCTACATTATGAGAAAAAGAAAAAAACAGGGAAAGCGAGAGAAGTACCACACTGATGATTTTTCTTTTCCACTCTGCCCATGTAAGACCTGAGTAACTGAGTAATGGCATCTGTGACCTCCATTTTCTCTTAGTATCTAGACAATGCAGGCTTTTCTCTCTGCTGCTATTGATTCAACAGACACAATATCTCCAAACTATTGTTAGAGCTCCCTCAGCATGTCAAGGTCAACTTACAACAACAATAAAATGGTGGCTGCTGACACTCTTCCTCTCATCAGTGAGTGGTGAGCAGCATGTTGCTGCCAAACCAGCCATGACCGACACTTGTCTTTAAGAAATATGACAGACACGCGCACACACACACACAAAGTGAGGAGGATCCCAGCAGGACTGACAGTGTGACAGGTGGCAGTGGTAACACAGGTTTCGGTGTTGAGGGAACACCTGTGTAGAAGTGAGTCAGGTGTGTGTGTGTCATGCTGAGGGAAAGCATGCGGGGCTCCTATCACCAGAGGTTTCCAGAGGTGAATGACAGCATAATTTAAAAACAGACCCTCGCCGCAGGTGCTGAAGCATTCCCAGCATGCTGATGGTGCATCAAGTGAGTAAACCCCTTCTCACCTGCCATCAGAACAATCTGATTCTGTTTCATAACTACATCAGCCGGCATACAGCAATTTGCGTCTGCAAATTTCCATGCGGCCAGTAGATCATAGAAAACTTGTTGTTGCAAATTCCTGTTATCCATTACTACAATTAGAGAGCATCCAGAGTACAGTTGAGGGTGGGAAAAAAAAACAACATTTTTTCCTCAGATGAAACAAAACCATGCTGACATTGTAGGAAAAAAGGGAGTAATTACAAGGGTTGAAAGGTTTATCCTATAAAGCTGTGTACCTGTTCTAAAAAGACATTTTTAGTCTGCTGAGGATCTGCACAGTCTAACACAAAGCCCCCCTGAATCTCTTCAGTAGGCCTTACTCTTCCTGCAGGGGCAGGGGGCTGGCCTCCAGTCAGACAGACCCTGGAAGGCTCAAGCACATGATTGATTACAATCAAAGTGGACTTTATCAACACTACTGATAATCTGACATGTTTACCCAGCTAAACAAGGCTATTAAATTATCAATTTTTCATGCACAGTGGCCACTGAGATTACAGGCTACTATTGATTGTGACCATATACTTTTTTGTCTGACCTATAGCAGAGTCTTCCTCCCATTTCCTTTGGCTATTGTTACAACTTTATGAACTGCAGGTGCTGCACTCAAGTTTTTACAGTACAGTACAGAACACTAAAAAGTACAGAAGTGAAAGCAGCTATCTCTGACATCATACAGCAAGTGAGATAAGTGAAGGATTGTGGGTCAGGCAATGTGAAAGCTTACACATGTATCATATGTCACATATCATATCACTCTGTATCAGATGTACAGCATGTAAAAGAGGACACGTGACCTGGCATCATTCCACCCAGCATGAATTGTGATCCAACCCCAGTATCAGCCAATGACCTCAGAACTTACAGGAGGAGACAAAGGCAGAAACACACTAGAAGAGAACCCGGCCGATTTCAGACAGATTTTCCTCTTTACGAGAATCAGACCGGCTACCAGCCTCACACTACCAGCAAGGATTAACTGGTAGTGTGAGGGCATTACTGACCAAATCTTAACTCTCCTGATCGACTCGCAAGTTGATCGGGGGCGGATCCTGTCGTGTGTGGGTATTTTAGATTAATTTGGACACTGCCCTGTACACCTCCATTGTTGTTTTAAAAAAACTCACGTTGGTTGGAGTTCCTGCCAGACTAGAGGTCAGAAATGTACAGAAATCGTAATCATATTGTTTAGTGTGTGGCCCTTAGTCCTCACTTTAGCAGGCTTAAAGTGACTTCTGTAGCCAGCTTCATTTCAGCCTTGTGCTGTTTTATTATGAATGTTTGTGCACACACGCACACATGTCCCCATACATGTGGGTGCATGTTTATTTGTGATCCCCAGAACAATCAAACCAGCACAACGAATCTCCCAGAACGTGGGCCAGGGGTGGGGAGAGGGAACAGTGGAACAAAGACCGAGGGAAATGAGTTCAGTGGTTCCAGGCTGAAACACAAAAGGAACCTACAGGGGGAGAAAACAACAAAACAAACAAAAGGGAGGCAGGATTAATCTGTGCATGGCCATCAGAGAGCAGCCTAGTCACCATACAGAAGGCTGGGCTCAATTAAACTATCATTAAGAGGAGCCAAAAAAGCCTGTAAAGCCATCTAGTGCTGCCTGTGTGTGCTTGTTTGGAACTAGGTCGCAGTTCCTGCTGATTCGGCAGGTTATGAAAACGACAGGTGCTGAGAGGCAGCAGCCTAAACAAACAGCTGTGATAGGGACATAAAGCATCACATTTCATCCAAAAGAAATAAATAAAAAAAACTGCCCCTGTGATCACTGCCAGCACGACCGGTTCACATAGCGAACTAATGGGAGCTCGGAGCACTGGGAAGAGTCTCAGTGGGCAAGATGTGCAATTGCAAAATGAACAGAAACGACACCCAGGGCAGATGTTGACTAAATGACAACCATCAAACACGACCCTGACACACGAGGCGATTTAACCCCAGATCCAACGTGTTTCTTGTCACATGGGGACTGACTGACAGCTCTGATTATTCATAAACCCGTCTTTGCATCCCCAAGAGTAAATTGGTTTCAATTAGGAAGCAGTGAGGGAGAGAAAAGCCATCAGAGGAAGAAGAGGAGGATGAGGAAGTGGACCATATTCTCCCTGAAGTGTGCCATGCAAAGCGGGAAAAACAGTAACATCATTTGCCCGGGGCTCATTTCCAATCATAACCTTTTACATGAGCCTGAGCAGATTCAGAGAACATTATCTTCAGAGGAAACGATTGAGGAGTCAGATTACACACCCATCCACTTAGGCAGCGCATCGCCTACACCCTCCCCACAATTATAAGCAGCCACAACTAAACACTGCACTGATTGTAATTCTGCACTATGGGCTCACTAATAACCTGCACTAATCCACACTGGGTACAACATATCATTACACTCAGAAGAGAAGATGGTGGAAGGGGGTGGGGAATGAGAGAATGGCAGAACGGGAGGAAAGAGAAATGTGTACATGATGCCCATTGAAAAGAGACCGAGAAAGAAACAGGGAAAGCGAGGGAATC
>OOFE01036470.1:8058-18297 GCA_900323365.1 Monocentris japonica | reverse complement strand
CAGGGAAAGCGAGAGAATCCCAGTCAAAAGGCTTCTCCAGGGGTGCAGACCGAGAGGAGAACTGGGCCACTCTACCTCTGGTTCAGCTGGCCCTCTGAGGCCACAGGCAGAGAAAATCCCCTACCTCCACTACTCCAAGATCATCTAATAGAGCATGGGAGTCTCAGAGAGAGAGAGAGAGTGCGAGCAAGAGAGTGAGAAAGAGTAAGAGAGAGCGTGTGTGTACAAGAGAGAAAAAGGAGGGCAAGATAATAGTAATATAGACTAATACTGAGTGAGGAAATATGAATTTTATACAGTGCTTAACTGGGATGAGAGGAGTTCAATAAGCACACAGTGTGCTGTGAATGTCCTTTTCCAGGCAGCAGGATTGAATAGAGGATGATTACTCACTCCAGCTGTACTCTGGGTCTCCGAGGCAAGACAGAGGAGTCAGCCAAGAGGGGTTACACACACACACTGCACATACTGTTCAATATTAAGGCTTTCCACGACTGGCCCAACTGGTTCGCTGAAGAGATTTACTTGTTACAAAGCTTTACGCCTCACTACCTAAGTGCACAAGACTATATTATGATACCATATAATATGCAATAGAGCTGGTGTTACAGGAAAAAGTCAAATATAGATGAAGTACGAGATTCAAGAGAGAGCTAATTCGTTTTGAAGCATCACCTCACTGCACATCCATGGTGGGTTAAATTCACTGTTCTAGTGTAGATAGTAATATACAGACTACAAACCTTATGGGGCTCATTTATGAAAATGTTCTTTGACTTTATAATGGATTTTATTGTGGGATCATTTCAAAGAATATGATTAAAATAACAAGCATTTGTTGCTGGATTTGGTCCTATGTATAACATTTGAACATAAGAAACTTTTCTAAACGAGCCCCTATGGGCTACGACACCTCAGAGGACATGACTCGAGTGCGAAACAAACATACCCTTATCTGACATCAACCTGGTGTAGTCATTTGTATGGGACAAATGTGAGCTGAGTGAGGCTCTAGTGCAGGTGCTTACTGTGTGTGTTTTGCTGATGAGCCCCACTGGTAGTGAGACAGACCTGGCAGCAGTGAGCTATGCTGTAGAGCTGACAGGTATTCTTCAGGGATGTGCAAAGTGCTGTTGGGATTACGGGAGGAACATCGGCCTGGGGGCACAGCTATACCCACCCCTTCTGCTGCATCTCCGTCCTGGCTGCTGCCTTTCACTAACCGTTCTGTCGGACTCAGTCACCGAAAACATTGACAACGATGCACACTAAATGCAGCAGTGCTTTAGTAGTAGTTTATACTTCGATACGCATGCTTATGCCTGCTTCTGAGGTTAATAAGTGTGTCAGGGCTGCCTCTTTTTTTCCCCAAAATTGAGTGTGGAAAAAATCCATTAGCAGGAGGTATTTGTTTAAATACTAAATATCAATTCAAACAAACCATTCAAAATAACAGACAGGTGTCATTGATTCTGCATTGTTGAGAGGATGCACACAGAGCAATTGACAAAAACCACTAATGCATAATTAAAGGGAGCAACAATGCTGCGGCCACTCAAGTAAACCTGCAGTCTATGATTTGGATTTGTGGGAAATACTAACATTTCTCTGAACATCTCGGGGCTCATGCTATCATGCAGAGGAAATCATAACAGGGACTTGATTGTGCAAAGGGGTCTGAGGCTATTTCAATAATGACAGGGACTTTACAATATCAAATCTGATTTTCCATGACCGCACTTAAGTACTCTTGAGAAATCAAAAATAATTTCAAACATCAAAAAAAAAATTACAGCCCTAAAGTGCATTATAAAAATAATCCACTGAGGTTTGGGTGGAGACATTGCAATAGTTTTTCATTTCTGAGTCAGCAGCACGCATGGTGAACAAGGCAATAGACTGCACAGCATGCTTGTAACACAGAGGGAGGAAGAGCTTTGTCAGTGACGTGCAAGGCAGGGAAAACATGATAATTACTTTCAAGTCCCTCTCTAATAGGGCTTAATAAGGGGTTTAGGCATTCAGGCATCCTAATTTAGTTGGACACAGACAGTGAACCCTGGATTGTGAAAGACCAACAGAATCACCCCGTTTCCTCTTAAACCAATTATGTGCAACATGCTTTGAAGTTTATCTGCTGTTGGAAAGCAGAGATAATGCTAATTAACCTGGAATTCATAACTCAGTGGCTGAGCTGAGACAGAAAACCACCAGTAGGGCCGGTTTTTCCTCCCCATGACTGGAAACACAGGAAGTACCGCCTAACACCTCACTGAATGAAGGCCTTTCCCGTTGGTCATAAGGAAATACCAACGCATTTCCTGACTATGACAATGATTCACCATACACCATACATTGAAAGTAGATAAAAAAAACAGGACCCTGGCAAAATGTAATGGTGTAAGAGAGAAGAAGTGGGAGGAACCATGGGAGAAGTGAGAAGGTGAGGGGAGGAGCAGGTGCAGAAACTACAATGTGCCCGAACTAGATGCCAACAGTGCTAATGCCTCTTGGCAGAACTTCTGCCAAGCACAGCCTCGGGGTATAGTCCAACAGAGGCAATAACTCAGATTCCACTACCTCTACAGAGCTGAGTTTCTTTAATTGAAAATCATCTTCCCAATACAACAGGGATAGCGAACAAAACCTCATTAAAGAGCACTGATGAAAGCTTTACACAAAGAAAAGTTTTCACGCTATGGTTTCTGCTGTTGACAGCGGTGGAGCGATGAAGTCAAGATGACCGCCAGTAGAGAAATGGAGGGTTTGTATCAGCAGAGGCTCTTTCCAGAAAACCTGTCTGCAAGTTGCACACACAGCGCAAGAGTGTTTGAGAAGTAAGTACTGTTGTAACACTGACTACTGCTGAGGTAAATTAGATGTTCTCAGACTCACCAATTTATCAGGCAGCTATGTTGAGATAATGTTGGAAGTAAGCAGGCATATAATTCTTCATGATAAGTGTTCATACATTTGTATATTTTTCTACACGTTATCAAGAACAACAAGTGCACTAGCGTGCTTGGGTGGAGGGGTATGAATGATTGACTTTAAAAACTCCACCTGTAAACACCAAAGTGCTGTGGTAGCACAGTGAACTAAGAGAATCATTGAACAATGTATTTAATTCATGCTTCCACTAAGCCACTACAGTTAGAAAATCACAGAGCTACTTCCTGGTATGTAAACGCACCGTGTACCAACATAGAGCTGGCACATACTTGTGTATCAGTGCACACTGTATTTCCCCTATGCAGGGCTCTGCGTGGTCTACAGACACATACCAGAACTAGATCTAGAGTTGTTAGGCAGTTGGAAACAGGTCACAAGGTCTTCACTTATTACATCATCCACGCCCCAACACACAGTTAACGGAAGTAAGCCGGAGGTATTAGGCTGAATCCACGGAGATTAGCCTTTTGCACAGCAAGGTGTAGCCAATTATAGCCAATTAATTACTCTTCTGTGTTACAGCTCTTGTGATAAGAATGCTAATGAGAGCAGAATTAGCTTCAAATACTTGAAGAAATTCTGGAATTTAATCAGCAAGTTTACTTTAAAACCTATTTGGTGGCACTTTTCTTTGCCGAAAATGGCACTTCACTCAGAGGCCAAGAGTGCCTGACCCTCATCAGGTATCCGCAAGAACAAAATGGACATGTATTTTATGAAAACCCCAGCTGAGACTGAGACAGGCATGAAAGCAGTTGGTGTTCAGCTGACGCCAAAGTCACGCTGACAGCGATGAGAGAGGAGCAGGGCATCAATACTGAGCAGTGTCCTACAAAAAGGAGGAGGGTTGCATCTGGATGACATTAGGCAAGGGTGCCTCCAGTCACCCACTGCTTGTAACTGCTGACATCAAACTGTCAAACAGTTTTAAGAAGCCAAACACAGACTTTACTACACTGCAAGCAGTGTTCATTTCATTGAAGAAAAATATGAAAAAAACTCTGATGAAAATGAGATGATAACGAAATAAAAATGAAACTTCATAGAAAAAAATTATAACAAAATGTAATATAATTTTGTCTACAAATAATAACGAAACGATCAGAGACTGACAAATTGGATAATTTACCGAGCGGATATTTTCTTTCCATCCAAAATTGGCAGAGAGGTGAGGGGGGGGGTAACACACCTTCCGAGGCATCAGCCATGAACAAACTTGGTTCACAATAGCGAGGCAAGCTGGTGTTTTGTTATAAGGGCCCTGCTACAGCCGATTTTAGGGAAAAAGAAGAGGAATGATATGCACAAACTTTAAATATGACCCAAAGGGAAGCCAAACACAATGTGAACCGTGTAGGACAAAAATCGGTGGAAAAAACACAACAAACTTGAAGAGGCGTTTGCAGGCGCACCATGCTGAAATGCAAAGGTAAGCTACATTAACGTTAGCTAACCTATCAACTCAGAAGGTTCGACTGTGGCTTGTGACTATACTATGATTTCCGTTTACTAAAACTAGACTAAAACTAACAATAATTAAATGACTAAAATGTGACTAAAACTAATTTTATCTAAAAGACCAAAACTAAATCAAAATGTGCTGTCAAAACTAAAACTGACTGCAAGGAGCATTAAAAAGACAAAAGGTGAATGGTGAATGAACAGATACAGCATCAAAAGTGAACCAGGCCTATTGGGAAAGGTATGACCCATTTTCAAATACAGATGCAACGCTGAAGCTAAGCTCCAATTTAACTGAAGAGAATTTCTTTTAAGATTGAGCAGACTCTACTTAAGATCACACATACCTCTATAAAGTTCTGTGTTAAACTGATGAAATGGATGGAGGTAATTAACCTCCAGTATAATCCACTGCACTGTTAAATGACTATGAGGAACCACTTTGCCACCCAGGGTGACTGGTTTACTGACCCAGTGGCCACGAAGATCCAATAATTCATTTGGCCTCAATGTCCTACGATAGTGAAATTAACTGCCACTCTGCTCTCTTTGATTGTAATTTTACTTTTACTTTTAAGTAGACCTTTTATGCTGAAAGGATTGTTAAAGGGCAATTTGAAAGAGCACGTACATACCAGACATTGACAACCACATTTTGTGGCCTTCTGAAATGCACATTTATAATAAAGACAGAGGACCTTGGGCTCATTGCTTTACACTGAGGCTGGCTAGTGTGCAAGACCAGGGCCTCTGATGTAAAGGTTGTTGGGTAAATCTGCTGGCCTGGTAGGTTATAATCTCAGAGAAAAACTATATGCTCAGGGTGGATCACTAATTTGGTCCATGAAGCACTGAATAAAAGATATGAAAGGAAAAGAAACAGTGTAAACTTAACAACAGCAAGTGGAAGAACTTCATTCCACCTCTTTAAAATAAAGACAATCAACAATTCAGATTAATTGTCATCTGATCTACTATACATTTACAATTAGTTATATAGAATGTTAGATGGTGATTGGAATAATACTTTTTCTTCCATGCTCAATACTATCCTCTTCAGTATTAACATTATTAATACCTAGAGTGAACTACCCATAAATCATTTCTTTCAATAGGTTTACTGGCCTTTCACAGGCCACATAGGAGCTCTTGGAAATAACGTATTAGCAGCAAAACCAAATCCTACACATCTAATGATAAGTTGGTAGGGTTTTTTTCTTCTGCTATATTGTTTGCAGAGCCTTATTTAAGACAGTTCTTTAAGCATCTATGTGGCTGTTCAAATGGGGTGCTTGTGGTTTCACAAATGATTACATCTGAAGTACGATTTCGATAATCGAGGAGTTATTACTTCAAACGTGACATAGTGGTCTATATTGCCACGTGTAAAAAAAAAAAAACTCAGCATGCCAGTCTTGCTTCACCAAAATCTTTCTTGTGACAAATAACATTTTGAATTGCGTCGGTCTTTGTCAGGTGTGTTCTTGACTATATACTGGACTGCACAGCTGACTGTATTTATGGTGAGTCCTAATAGAAAATATGTATTGCTGATTTTTCCCCTCTCATGTAAATACTGATATCTGTATTTGTATCTAAATATTGTAAGGTATCTATAGTGCATTGTGTATGTTTGTATTTATTGTACTTTAGTCAGTAATCTATTGTATGAATGCCATTTCAACATGCAATCATGTGATGTCCTAACAAGCTTTTTAAACTACGGGTATTGTCTCAAACACACCTGATGCAAACAAACTCAGTCAAAAAATAAAGACTTTGACCATGCAAGAATGTTGTGTGGGCCTGTGTAGAGTTCTACTGTTGAATCCTTGTCCGGCACCAATGAAAGAGGTACATGTCTACATCACTTTGATTGATTCAGTGATATTGTATCGTAAGCACATGCAAACTCAGAGGAAGTTTTTAATATTTAATGTAAAATGTGATGGTTGGATGAATAGGTGTAGTCAATATACAATCTCTGTGACATTTTTTCTGAAACAAAAGAGATAGTGATGTCAGCTATAGCACGGAGATGGCCTTATCTAAATCCCCAAAGGTTGATCACACAGTGGAGCTGCCACTGACTGAAACCTAAAACTGCCTCAAGGGCCCACCAACATCTGAGTTGGGTTCTGAGGCTCTGACTTTATCAAGTATTTAGCTAGAGACACACACACACACACACACACACACACACACACACATACACACATTTCATCAAATGCCAGCAGTACTGAATGGCTGTCTCTTGCTGCACATGGCAATCCCTGGCCTGTCGCAGCCCACAATCAATGACTGACACCTCCATTACCAGGTCCCAAAAACAACCCGTGCACAGGGTATTTTAAAGGTGACTAATACAACACTAATATGGACTGCATTTGATATTAATGTCAACGTTTTAACAGCCTGAATAGCCTCGGAGATGTTGGGTCCTATGCTTTCCATTTTGTGTAAATTGTATGGAACATCTGGGATTAAATAACTAAAAACTTACTTACGTTAGCAGAATACATTTTCAGTGGAGAGTGTAGCCATGGCAAGATTATGGAGCTTTGATAACAAAGACCCATAATCCCCCCCCTCGAGCCATGTCAGCCAGCAGATTGGAGCTGGACTTTGTCTTGCGTGGTAATTGGGAGGGGAGTTTTCCCAGGGAGTGGGTTCTCTTGGCCCACGGTTGACCCAGAGAAACAGATAGGTCTTCCAGTGTCAGCTCACCCACTGGCAGCCTGGCACTGCCCCAGCTCAGCTGCTAGCTCATCACTGACTGCTACGCCTCGGCTAGAATAAAGCCTCAGCCACGGCGGTCAGCTGGATACTGAGGTTGCTCAGTATAGATTGTATTGACAATCTACATTGTCAATACAAGGATTGCAGTGGAACACCTCATCTTCTCAAGCACTGCCTATTCTGTTTTAATCTCTTGTCTCACATGAAGGGTTACATTCAAAACTCACTATATAGCCATTTTTAAAAATGCTTCTTCGTGTTCATTGCTCTAAAAGTACAACTGATGATATCATCTAAAATATTGATACGTTGATTACGTTGCAGCCATTGCAGCCCGATTGGTGGCTGTCGGTTGAGGCGATCTACTGGACCAATTCCAAAACCTTTTGTATTTATTAGTCATTTAGACCCCAGAATAAGTAAAAATAGGGCCCAGGTTTAAAAATACCAGAATTATCCTTTAAGGAGTTTGATATTTATGCCGGCAGTCATTTTGTCATAGTAGGTTCATTGGTGGGTGTCTCGTTTTGGAATTAAAACTCTTCATAATGTAGATCTAAGCTGAAGTGAACAAAAAACATTGTTAATAGTCTACAATGCTGTTGCAACTGCCTGTGAACCACCACGTTAACTGCCTGCATGTAAACTGTCTGCCCAAGTATGATGTGTAAAACATTTCATCCAGCCGATTCTAAATGATCTAATAACACACATCAACATCAATGACCTTTGTTTCTTACTGACATGTAGCACACCATTAGCCATCTGTCAAGCCAGTGACAGTAGCACAGCAGGCCTCTTTCAGACAATACCCAAGCTGCTTGGCATGACCACGATCAATAGGGAGCGGATTGGAGGCCTGCCTAAGTAGCCAAGTAGTCCGAATGACCCCCACCAGACTCTGACTTTCTCTTTCTCTCTCTCTCTCTCTCACACACACACACACACACACACACACACACACAATACGTGACCAAGCAAGGTGTGTGTATGTGTGTGTCTCTTCTTTGTCATGTCTTGCTGCCTTTGACAGACTGCCAGGAAGGACAGTCACGGCCCATTTTACGTGGGCTGTCACAGAAGGCCCACGCATGTCAACTTTCACCACAAAGATGGTTTGTCAAGTCACACCACTATACGCTCTCCCCAGGCAACCAATCACATTTAAGGTTACTGAGAAACCATGTGTCTTGTTATAGCTTGGCTGAAGGAAGTGAGGTGTTTTTACTGGCATCTCATTTAAATGCCACGTACTTCTCACTTAAGGGTAATGAAATGTTGGTTGATAAGAGTGCTACAGGTCTAGGCAACAAAAAATGTGCCCGTGATGAACAGAAAATTCCTGCACAAAAAAAGATTTCACATGTACGCACAAACTGACAGCAAAGACTATTAATGACTGATGATGTCGATAAGAGAAAAACGATCAACCAACATGGCTGACGATGAATGAGAGACCAACACTGAGGACAAACAGTAACAGTGCTTCTGGTTCATACGTGTTAGCACGAGCACTATCCGCAGAGTTTTCAAACCCATTTGTTACTGAAGCAGCTCCGGGTTGTTTTCTCTTGATGCTTCAACAGATTAGACCCATGGCTGACTGGTTTCTAGCTTTGGAGATTTCCATTATCACAAATGCTGTTTGAACTGCCTAACATCAAAAGAATCAACAGACGTCGGCGGATTTCCATTTTAAATGTGCATCAAATTTTCACCTGACATAGAAATCCGTGACCAACTTGTTCACCGCAACTTTACTTTCCCCCCCGCTCTCTTCAACCTTTCAGACGACGGTGACACTTCAAACAAGATGTAAGTGTTCCAGCTTTGTCTCAGTGGTGAGTGAGCCGAGGAGGAATAGTGTGGAACCACTTAGCCATGCACTGATTAAATAGGCCGACTGTCATTTGTCTTAGCAGCAATCTCACAGCAAGCCATTGGGAGCTGTACTATTAGAATTGCCTCACCAAGCAGCGCAACCCATAGTTAATATATAATTCTTTTCAAAATGAATAATAGCAAAGTCATACTGACCTCCAAGGAGAGAGAGCGCAGGATGATGGCAGTTTTGACTGAGATAAAGTGACACTGTCTAATGAATATCAAGACAATGCAGAGTGAATGATCATTGTATTAAAATCTATAAATTATTTTTTGTGTAATAAAATAATATTATATGCAAATACTTAAGTGTCATATCACATACCAGAAATGACTCGAGGGGAAAATTTTAAAAATTCTAGCACAAACTTAAATCAACTATACAGTATACACCGATCAGCCATAACATTAAAACCACCTGCCTAATATTGTGTATGTCCCCCTCATGCTGCCAAAACAGCTCTGACCCGTCGAGGCATGGACTCCACAAGACCTCTGAAGGTGTCCTGTGGTATCTGGCACTAAGACGTTAGCAGCAGATCCTTTAAGTCCTGTAAGTTGCGAGGTGGGGCCTCTATGGATCGGACTTGTTTTTTCCAGCACATCCCACAGATGCTCGATCGGATTGAGATCTGGGGAATTTGGAGGCCAAGTCAACACCTTGAACTCTTTGTCATGTTCCTCAAACCATTCCATTTTTTGCACTGTGGCAGGGCGCATTATCCTGCTGAAAGAGGCCACTGCCATCAGGGAATACCATTGCCATGAAGGGGTGTACTTGGTCTGCAACAATGTTTAGGTAGGTGGTACGTGTCAAAGTAACATCCACATGAATGCCAGCATCCACATGAATGCCAGGACCCAAAGTTTCCCAGCACAACATTGCCCAGAGCATCACACTGCCTCGTCTGATGAATCACGCTTTCGCCGGTTCACCGGTTGTCCTTCCTTGGACCACTTTTGGTAGGTACTAACCACTGCATACCGGGAACACCCCACAACACCTGCCGTTTTGGAGACGCTCTGACCCAGTCGTCTAGCCATCACAATTTGGCCCTTGTCAAAGTCGCTCAGATCCTTACGCTTGCCCATTTTTCCTGCACATCAACTTCAAGAACTGACTGTTCACTTGCTTCCCAATATATCCCACCCCTTGACAGCTGCCATTGTAACGAGATGATCGATGTTATTCACTTCACCTGT
>OOFE01036468.1:0-16000 GCA_900323365.1 Monocentris japonica | reverse complement strand
TGTGCTTCTTCAAAAGAGCTTGAACAGCACATCTTGAAACCCCAGTCTGCTTTGAAATCTTTGTCTGGGAGAGACCTTGCTGATGCAGTATAACTACCTTGTGTCTTGTTGCTGTGCTCAGTCTTGCCATGGTGTATGACCTGTGACATAAAACTGTCTTCCACAACCTCACCTTGGTAGCAGAGTTTGGCTGTTCCTCACCCAGTTTTAAGCCTTCTACACAGCTATTTCTGTTTCAGTTAATGACTGTGTTTCAACCTACATGTGAAATTGATGTTCATTAGCACCTGTTTGGTATAACTGGTTGATCATACACCTGACTATAATCCTACAAAATCCCTGACTTTGTGCAAGTGTATCTATAAGAATTGATGCTGGTTTGAAGGCAAAGGGTAGTAACACCAAATATTGATTTGATTTAGATTTTTCTTTTGTTCGCTCACTTATCATTTTGTAAATTGATAAAAATAAACAATTATTATTTATATTTTGAAAGCATTCTTAGTTTACAGCATTTTTTCACACCTGCCTAAAACTTTTGCACAGTACTGTATATCGGGCCAGATTCATAAAACACACCACCTGATTTAACGTTAAGGGCAGATACCGTCATGGTATCACGTTTTCTCATTCATAAACATGGGTTACTACTGCCCTCTTTCATCATTTGCATGTGCCATAAGAGAAACAATAACGCCTGTTCTAGACTGACAGTTTGAAACCTGTGTGAAATGGATTTTCTTTTCTAGAATGTTTTGGCCGCTTTTGACAATCTGTAGCAGTTCTTGTGACTTTTTATACCGCGTTGATGTTGTAATGTGATGGACTATTTAGTTAATCTGTAGCGCAGTAACAAAGGAGTGACCTGTCATAGTAACCATATCAACACCAGTATTCACTTTGGACTACAATGAGTGCTATGGGCAGTTCATTGGAGAACGGCAGCTAGCCAACAAGAAGCCCCCATTTGTATCTCCATAAATTGTTGTTAATAAATCACATAAAGTGACATTTGCCTACGCAAATTAGTTAGTAACTCTTAGTTAGCAAATATGTAACATGTCAATTTTTCATCTGGGACACGGTAGAGAATAACACGAAGGTAATGGATTCCGGTGCGCAAATCACCACCATGGTAACTTTATGAATGAGCTAAAATTACTGTGCTGCAGATTTTATGTGGCACAATGCTGTTACCGCTGAGTTTTCTGAATCTGGCCCATCTTGTTTTAATGTGGTTTGGGGGTTGGGGAGAAGGTATAGAACAGGCGTTTGGCCATGGGTGCGCTAGTGTCTATTCCAAGAGGTCTGTCCTGATCCTTTATTACCTGAGGGTGGATCCTCAACTTTTGGTTGGATAGACTCTCCCTGGATAGTAGGAATGGATCCTAACAACTGAATATTGAATATTGATGTTTGCAGATCAGTGTTGACCTTTAGAATTTGCCTGTTATTGAGTTTTCAGTTTTTGATTATTTAAGTTAATCCTGCCCTGGACTGCATGGATGCTAGGGATGGCAGGTTGTGAGTACACTAGTGCTACCAACTGACCAACTAACCAACTGTTTCTTTTGATGACATTGAGTGCAATGCAGTGTTTATGTACACCCACCCCAACATACAAGCACTTATGATTCGTTCACACAGCGAGCAACGCAATCAAGTCACTTTTTACTCATTTCCTTTAGAGCTTAGTGACCAGGGAAATTGCCGATGGAGGACAGTGGATAGTCAACAAGCTTGTTGGCTAGAAAAGTTGACCAAGGCTGAACTTTCACAGTCATTGGCCATCAACAGCTAAGTGGTTTGCACGCTTTCTTGTTTCCTACCAATGTGATTTTGACATGAACAATAGTTCATAGAACAAAAAAAAATGTAGTTATGCCTAGCAAGTGCAAAATGGATGAAATTGGTATTACAGTCATTCAAAGCTTCCCAGTTCTCTCTACAACTTTTATTTGAAATACTGCAAGAATAAACGTCTCAAAAACTATGCTTGGAGAATAGTTGCATCCATCATTGGCAAGCTTGCTTTCTTTTGCTGCACAGCAGACTCATATGAGTGAGGCCGTGAAACAGGATCACGTGCCTCCCTGTCTGTTTGTATACTACACTACTGATGTGTTTTCTATGTGAATCAACACATAGGCTACTGATCCTGTATGACTTGGAGGAAGTGTTTCAAGACCAGAAATACTGTATAGCTCCAGGTAAATCATGTGGGTCAGGCTCTGAGGCTATTCACACAGCATTCACTATCTGACTTTGGCAAATCACTCCCCATCCTGTGAGGGAGGTGTCTGTTGTTATGACCTTACAGGATATAACCATCCTCATCGTAACCCCTTGTACCAATAGAGCACGTTTTCTCCAGGCCTGGAGAGCCATGATACATTCGTGGGAGTCTCTGAATGGTAGCCATCAGCCAAGGATAAACAGTGTAGGTTTATCATTCTGCCAAGCATTTCTTGCAATGCTTTCTTCATGTTCCAGAACTGAGGGTTCTTGGATGACATATTAGGTAGAGGAGAGGCACCCTCTTGTGGGATCATAGAGTATTCCATCTTTTTTTTTATTTCTATAGGATCTTGTGTGCAGCTTTCCAACACACATATTTTCCTTTTCACCACTCTCAGCCTGAATGTGGGAATACAAACTTCATTGAACATTTGTTGTTTAAGTGTGACTGCTTGGCCAGAGCCCAGGGGGAACAGAAGGTTTATGGGGCTCAACATTCCTAATGTCAGTGAGGTCATGGGGCTCACAGACACATGTGTTGGGGTGGCTTATGGAATACATTCTTCCCACCAGCTCCTTGGCAGCCAGCACAAGGGCTTAATGAGGCATATTGAACAAACAGAGGAAATGGACATTGGATAATGGGGGCTCGGTTGGATTTCACCAGTTCCTGTTTCTTTCTCTTCCTGAATGCTAAACCATGAGGCAGGGTGCCAGGGTTGAAATGCTGCTTGGCCCAAGCACTGTGTTGAGGGCCTGTTGCTGGGGTAGAATGCGTAGGCTGAAGAACCATCAGGTGTGTCATAGTGGGTTTCCAATCCAGAAGCACAGGCTTCATGGTAACCTGTGTGAAGGAGCTATCTGCCCCAGCAGGGTGCCTGTTTAAAAGGTAGCTTGGAGCTGAGGGCCTTATTATGCTTCTTACTCATTTCAAAATCAGCCTCAATGCTGTGGACTGCCAGAGCCAGAGGTATTCCTGGTTCCTGGTTTGGTGCTAGCTGATTAGCAAGTGCTGAGAATAGAGAAAGTTGCTTGTGGTGAAAACTAACCAGTGACCCGAAGCGGCTGGTGAAGTAAAACCACTAATTCCACTTGGGAAGGCACCTTGAATGAACAGGTTGTTAGCTGGTAGGTAAGTGAGGTGTTGCTAGTGCCATCTGCTACTTACCTGACAAGCGAGAATCAACTGGCAGCTAAAGACCTTCCATGAAAGCCCTTCTAGTGGAACAATTAAACTCAGGACATCCAAAGGTGGGTGCTTCATAACATTACTCCACTTCCAAGCAAGTCTTGAAGAGCTAAATACTTGTGGTGGAGAATTGACCCCAAAAGAGTCACTTTCTCAACTTCTAAGAAACTTGAGAGCTTCTTGGAAGTTGAGTGTCTCTCAGCCAGTGTCTCAGGGAGTTGTTGCCGAACAGTCAACTCTTGGTAACTGTCAATTCCGCTTTTTCGACCAATTATTTTTTGTCAGGGTACATAAAATAGCTAATTGGTCAAGAGGCATACCACGTGTGTGATCATGCTCTTATTGGTCTGTTAGAGAAACTACATGTATATTATGGCTATGCCGCCATGGATACTGAGCTGAGCATGGATTAAGAATGGCATGGAGGAAATGGGGCAATGAGGAAAAGATCACTTCATGCATTTAAGACAAATTGGTGCAAAATGTGTTTTGCTCTTGCAACATTATTCAGATTTCTTAATTTTCTTGAATTAACTTCAGGCTATTCCCTTACAAAAGAGTTACTGTGCCTTAGCCTTTCGGGTGCCATATATACAGTGTTCTTAAATATAGCCTCCTATGGTTTAATCTATTGGAGTTGAAGAGTCAATTTCAGCATCTCTCACAATTAGAATCGACTCCTGAAATTTGGGAGTCGTGCATCAAATAGTGAAGGAAAGGATTTGTTACATTGTTTTCTTGTTTTGCCATGTGATTTATAACCACTAAACATTATTTAACATTTCTTAGTGTGTGCACGCTAAACTGTCAATCTTTCTTACCATTCATTATATATTCTCCTTTTATGTCTTAGGATGGTGAAAGCTGGGAAGCTGAAAATGAAGGAGGCTGTACCTGTTTCTGCTTGGCTGTGTGCCTAGCTAACCCATGGAGAACTGACAAGAACACTGCTGGATGGACGCCAGGGTACTTTGTGGATGGAGAAGACGAGGAAGCGCAGAGTATTGTGGATCAGTTGTTTTGTTTGTTCTCTTTCTCAGCCAATTCAAATGAAATGCAGAGTATTCTGCAATGTGCCTGATTTGTTCACTCTTTCACGTCACCCAAGGAGAGATGGCAAAAAGAATCAGGGTAGAGAACCTAGGCTAAAGAAACTTACTTCCTACATTAAGGAGTTACAAACTTATTTGTTCTGAAAATAAGAAAAAAAATTGTAGACAGTAGCTCTTCCTCCTCACAGCTGTGGTTGGTTCATATCAATTAGCGACCATAGAGGAGGGATTAGGGCCAGTAACTGACAATAGCAACCATCATGGGGAGGTGTAAGGGCCATGTTTCATGGTCACTGTTGTTAGCTGGGCTGGTGCTGACAGTAATGGGGTTGGCCTTGGAATATGAGGGAGTTCCTGGTCAGTGGACACGTTATGGCCAGTGGGATGCCAGGGCGTCAGGTGAGCTCAGCTTTATTCTAAAAACCAACATAAGCAAAGCCCTCCTGCTCTACCTGGATGATGGAGGGAACTGCGACTTCCTGGAACTTCTAATTGCAGATGGGAGGTTACAGATGCGATTCACCATCCATTGTGCTGAACCGGCCTCCCTGCACACAGAGACACGTATCAATGACCAGCGCTGGCACCGCATCCTTCTCTCTCGTAATTACAGAGAGACCAGGCTGGTAGTGGATAGCGAAGAGAAAGTAGCTGAGGTCAAGTCCAAGAGGAATGAGATGGTAGTAGCCAGTGACCTCTTTGTAGGAGGGATCTCACCAGATGTGCGTTTATCTGCCCTGACATCCAGCACTGTTAAATATGAGCCGCCATTCCAGGGCCTTATAGCTAATTTGAAAATGGGGGAGGCACTACCAGTACTGTTGGATGGTCAAGGTGTTCACAGTGATTTGGAGTATATGTGTGCCACACACTCTCCCTGCAGCAACAGAGGCCTGTGCTCCATCCAGCAAGGAGAGGTCCTCTGTGACTGCACCAACACCGGCTATAGGGGGAGGTACTGCCATGAAGGTGAGACAAATATGCAGTGATCTTCATTATGTTTTTATTAAGCCAATTTGTTTTCTGAGGGAATCCATTGTAATTCTTGTTATAATTATTATACTTATATATACTTTCACAGCTGACATCTACATTCATTAATTGTTTGTGGGATAGTTGCACTTGTCTGTATTTTAACAGTTAAATGTTCTGCTGTCTGCAAATGTTTGGGGTTTTAGAAACGATTGATGTAATATGTTTGTTGTTGATTATGATTGCATTTTCAGTTAAATATTCCACATGTTTCATTTAGATATTTCACAGGGCTTTAAACATCACATTTTGGCTTCCTTACAGTTAGCATCAACTTATAAAGGGACGAAATATCTTATTCCAAACATATGGCATAGGCAGTAGTCTCACTGAGCTCAAAAGAGTGATCAATAAAGCCTAGATAAAACTGCTCCTTGTCAAAGTATACCATGGCAGTATACCGGCCAATGCTTGCATCAGGTTTAGACTCCCTCTCTCGGCAGCCTCACCTTATCTTCCAAGTCACAGAGGATAGCCTCTGTCTGATAGTGCAGCTGTTCGACATGGAGACATTTAATACCAGTGAGGTGTCTTTCTTTCACTGGATTTGTTTTATTTATGTAAAATGTATACCAAGAGCAAACTACAAGCACAGAACTTGGAAGTGAGCTATGGTACTCTTCCTACCTACATCAAGGATACATAACTGAAACTTCAATTTCAATTAGAGAAAGCATAAAAAATAAACTATACAATAGATAACATAATAGATGTATAAAAGTATAATAATATGTTGTTGCTTTTTGGCTTCAGTTCAGGCACAGTTAAAAATATCAGTGTGATTCATCAGTACATACAATAATATATGTAATAGGCAACATAATAATAATAATCATCATAATAATAATAATAATAATAATAATAATAATAATAATAGACATATTTTGAGGCTGTGAAAGGTTTATTGACTTTTGGGAATTCTTGCTCTATGGTGAATGGATTATGTTCAAAGAATTGCCCATGTTTAATGTTCTTCTAGCATGGATAATGGCACAATTTCACAATACCAGAATGATACTGGAAGTTAAATAAATTCTTCTGTCCTACCTCTGGTTTCCTTAAGCTTTACTAATAAATCATTCAATAAAAGACTGCTAACTGACATAGATAATATCATATAACTATGGTTCACTGTACATCACTGATGAACTGATTCTTTATGTTATAGAACTAACAACCAAACTTATGTTCATGCTAAGCAAATGTAGCCAGAAGACCCTCACCCTGTTTCAAGCAACGAGCCAGAGACAAAACAACCCCTCATGCGGCCGCTGTATGAGCCACACCTACAAACATTATGGGCCTTGGCTGGCGCGTGTGTTTCAAAATGCTCAACTTGTTAAATTTGTTAAACTATGATTCAACTTGTTAGACTATGAGACAGACCAACTTCTTGGGCTTTTGCCAGCTGTGGCTGCACAACCTGCTGTCCCAGCCAAAACTAACCTAAAGTGACAACAAGCAGAGGTCAAGCAAAATTTGAAATATGAAACATCTGGCATCTGTAAGGTGCATTTATCTCTGTTTAAATGCACACAGTAGAATTAATTAGATGGAGATACTGACGTGTAGTGGCTTGATACTTAAATTTTGCTGTAACCAATGCTAAATATTGTGTTTTTCTTTATTCTCCTGCAGCTATCCAGAAAGAAGTAGAAGGTAAGGCCATGTCCAAGACCATTAAGTGATGTAATTTTAATTTTATGTTACTCTACTTTGCAGAGGCTATTATCACAGTGACAGGATTATAGGGGGTGTTTACTATCAGGTGGCTCATGTCAGTTTGGATTGCAGTTCTGACATTTAACAAATTGAGCTGAAGGGACATCTCTACTATCTCTGGTCATGAGGTCAATCGAGGAAGAGTGCTTAATGTGTTGAACATTCATCGTACATAGAATCGGTATGCTCGAGGTGACTGGAGAAATAACTACGCTTTACAGAATTAGATGCTTTGCATTATTATTTACTGCTTCTGTATTTTTCTTGTCTCTTACCATACTTTCCTCGTGTAAGCTATATAATGCTTCTTTGTTTGGACCTGTTTTACTGGTAAAGTATACTCAGTCTGCCCAAAGACAGCTCTCATGGACTGCTGTCTTAGATGACATTATGTGCTAAGATAGATATTAAAATTTGTTCACCTGATTGATGGCATGAAGTTCCATGGGGAGCTTGTTGCTTGAAGCTGATTTAACCCAGATATTGATGCCATAAATGTCATGGCTATAACCTGAATGATGGTCTTGATTCATCAAATTGTAATATCTATTTGCACAATGTGACTTCACAGTAATGGATTTTTTTTATCATAAGCTACATTAGAAATATTTCTTAAACATTAACTTACCTCTTTTGGCAAGGAAAAGGACCATGTGTCTGTTATAATTTTAACTGATCACAATTAAACAGAATCGCTGTCTAATGAGGCACACATACTGTACACGAAATGAAGATTGAAAGTAGAAGTGAAGAGAGACAGTTTTGTTTATTCAGTAGTAGAGTGAGACATCCATCTCCCCAGTAAGGATTGCTGGTTCTGGTGAAAGGGCAGCCAACAGGCTCAGGAGACCAGCACTCAGTGCACTGAACCACTGCAGATTATAAATCACTGTTACTGACTTGAAAAGCACCAACCTACGCACACCTGCTCTCTGAAATCCTGACACTTCCATGTTGTGTAGATGACTGTAAAATGGAATGAAGATTGTAAAACATTATCATCTTGTATGTATGGTCTCGTAAAACACGCTGTGCAGAATATATTCACCTGAATATGAAATTAGTGGTCTGTGGTTACATGATGTGCTTCAGTAATAGGTAACAGTTTTCATTTCAGGAGGACTGTTTCCAAAAACAAGCATTAATCATTCTTAAAACCAGGTCTGATGAGCAAAGATGGCATGGCTATGCTCACAACAAAAAGGCAAGCATTATTAAATCACATACTGCAAAGAGAGCGCATCAGAATTTTTATTGGATTAAAGCTTTGACATGGAGACAATCCCCAATGCCGAATGCATGAAAACAACAATGACAGTAGAAAAATGACACTCACCAGATCCCTTCTTTTTTCTCTATCTTTGGGACAATTCATCGTGACATCTGGCAGCAAGTCTTTGTGGTCCTTACATTGATGGAAATAGACATTTCTATGCATTAGCTAAATCGCCTCCTCTCCCCAAAGGTGGTAAAGATAGCAGCCCATATGCTATATTTGGTCTTTGGCAGGGGATTTTAAATAGGAATTAAACAGGACATTCTCTTTGACATTTTGAGGAACTGCTTTTTAGCAGTGAATACATTTGGATCAGACGTCCACAGCAGGTGAGTCTTCTGAGTTGTTCCTGTATGCAGCACGTAGACTCCTGTCTGTCTGTGTGGACAAAGGCCATGGTGGGGCATGTTCTAATGCCAAAACAGTGCAGCTTCCTCTGATATTTGGTGAGCAAAAAACAGGTCTGTGAAAGAGAGATAAGGATAGCCACCTCACACAGTAGATATAGAAGAGAAATCCCTCAAACATATAGAAAAATCTTACACAATCACCCACATGCAAAGTGCAAACACATTGTCCATTGCTTTGTTTTGCTCATTTTGGCTCAGATTTTGAGTTGTGTCAGTACTCAATAATTAGATACTAAGAACTATCATAGCAGCGTATGCATAGAAATTGAAAAAAAGGACACTGCTGGTCCTAGTGGGCTTGCATCTTTCAGCAGCAGTGACCTTGGTCTAATCCCTCATTACAACAGGAGCTATAATACTGAACTCTTCATGGAAAAACAAATTTAGTAAATCCTTATCCTCATGCAATGGCTTTTTCCTCTTAGATGCTCGCTAATTATATTAAAGTCACAGTACTGAAAAGTCCTTGGACATTTGTGTTTGCTATTTGCCTTACTTAAACTAAAGACAGCATCTCTGTCTCATTTGAAATGCTACCCATATTTGAAATCATGCACTTATACATAGACATATGTATCAAAATTCATAAAATGATTTGTGTAACCTTAAGTATTAAGTATTACATGTTCAAACTGTCAGTTAGATACATTATTTCCTTTGTTTTATTTATACATTTTCACAGACTATCAGGCTATTGCTCATGATGATTGAGACAGAAATTCAGAATTGTAAGAGACGAAATGCTAACATTTACCTTCACGCCAGAATAAACTACTGAATGAAAACAGAGAGCAGAGCAGCGAGGGTAGGTGGGTTGGGTGGTCAACATCATATTACGGGGAAACACAAGCTTGTTACTATGCCAACACAGAAATGGCAGCATTACAGTACAATTCAATGCATAACATGTTTTATGTCTGAAGCAAGGTTTGGCTGTTCAAAAGGGTTCTGAAACAATAGCCTGGAGATGTTTTTTCACAATAAAAAAGATTTTTCAGCTTTCACAAACATTATTTTATGCTGTCTGACAGTGCAGAGCTCTTTTGAATATTGTCTTTGTATTCATTGTGTCTGTCTTAGTTTCACTTTGCTGCCAAATTAAATGTCAATAAATGTAGAGGAGTAATGGCATGTGTATGCACAGCAGCTAGTTTGCTAATAAATGATCGTTGTCCTAAATCCCTCATGAGGTGTCATGATGAAATGATCAATAATCACATCCACAAGGTAAACTGGCCAATTTCCTCCAACAGTTTACAGATTTCACCCAACTCTGATTAGCACACTGTGCTTTGTCAGAGTTTCAGTTTTAATTTATTACAAAAATCATTGAAATATGATAAATTCATTGCCTTATTTGCAAGGGAAATAAAAAAATAGAGCACTTTGCCATGTCTCAGCACCTTGCTGTTGTAGATACTGAGGCTGTAAGCCATCAAAATGAGCCCCAAAGCCCCATGATTACATTTAAATAAAATCAGCTCTCACTGCCTGGGGTATTAATTGTTATGGTTTGCTCTGGAACAGGACATTTTCTATTTAGTTAACATATATTGGGTTTTATTTTCTTTTTAAATCTAAATAGAAACTAGTAGATCTAGTAGATTACTGGTAGTAAGTAAGTCTGTTTTGAGGAAGGTGATGTTTGGATAAATTGGAGTTGGATAAATGATAACTCAATTGTAACAAAAATATAATCCTCAAAAGCTGTCTGCATTAAGTAAACATATGTGTTTCATTTGAAAAAAAGCATCTGTGTTAGCAACTACTATGGGTTGCACCAATCAAGATGTTTTTTTTCTTATCTTACCCCCCCTCCCCCTCCAAGATGTTTGTCTGTTTTTAGTTTGATTTCCCCTTATGCTTGAGTTTGAACTCTGACATCCGTTCGTACCCCAGGATGTCTGTCACAAACTGCAGTCCAACATTGTGACAATGCTTTCATTTTCCCAAACCTCTGTATGAACTTCCTGTTTTCGTATCCTTTTTTCTGTTTTTTCCCTCAAGGTCTGGCGCACCTGATGTTAAACCGCCAAGGTATGGGGTCTATTGGTTTGCTTTTCCTTCCAAACCACCTAATCACAACATTTCCCTGCCCTGCAATCATTTTAGTTTACCGTGCTGCACTAATACTTCCTATCCTCTTTCTCCCATATATTTGCCTATTCATTTTTGCTTCCTGTCATGTTATGCTCACTGTACTCACTTGATTTTTGTCCGTCAAACCCTTGTCCTGACCACTGACTGAGCTACTGGAACATCACCTTTGACCTCTGCAGTTTTTCACCAAGGTAATGCATCTAACGCTCATAGCCTTTCTTCAGCTTGGTTTTATATGGAATTTTAAAATGGAATAAACAGCTTCCAACAGCAAAGTTTGGCTATTTTCATGCCGAAGATGTTGATGTTCTCAGGCCAGCACAGTAGGTCCTCTTAGCGTCTGATGTGCATTGGAAATATCAACAAGTAGCTTATTGAAATGTGATTTCAAAAATAGTTTATTGGTCTTTCCTATTAAATTATCAGTAGTATACAGTATTATAAGAGAAATATTTTTTTTTTCATTTTTTTCCTACCAAACTTATTCATGGTTGTGTCACATGTATTCCGATTTACATACAGTTAAAGAAAAAAATGCCCATTTTAAGTTGGTAGCAAATAACATTCAAATAGCATCTAAAATATTCTTCAGAATCATTTATTTTTATTTAAGTTATCTAGCATTGTGGCAGTAATTCTGCTGCTGTTGTGTTGGATACTCATATGGAAATAAATTCAGGAAAAATGTCGCTATGTGGTTTTGCCAGTAAAAGCTGATCCCCAAGCATCCTTAGCTGCTCCCACTCAAAGAAAAGACTCTATGAGGTCCTCTTCATGTTCATTCGGGTTGTACAAGGCCGAGAGATAACATTGCCCAAGCTCTTTCAACTGATAGGGATGGTGCTGAAACTATGCTGCTCCCTCAACTATCTAGTGGTGAAGAACATCGGAGTAATAAAGGAACAATACTACTACTACGATTACTGTACCACTACTGTAATGCAAAACTTTGGAAACAATGCAATATTAGAACATTTTCAGTAAAAATCATTTGTATATTACAGAAAAAGATTAGCATTTTGATAAAATGTTGGAATTCATGTCTTGATGTATGAAGTATGGGTGGCATTCAGCTACATTGAGTTTGTTAAACTTTGTCCGGTCTGCATAATTACTGTGTATTTGATTATTTGTGTTGAGCCAGATCTATGGATCTCTATTACCTTCCTGTTACCATGGCAATGAGTGTTCTCTATTTACATAGAGACTTGGCTTTTATGACCCATTCCGATAGTATAATACAGAACTGAAGTCCTTGTTTCTCTCCTCAGCAAAATGTGGTACTTAGCCCTTTTTCTAGACCTAAAACATTAATCTCTGGATCACACACTAACAATCTTAACATTAATATGCTTTCAGTGGACTAGAAATTGCTGACCTGATCAAAAACCCTAAATTTTATTGCAGCGGACTTGCTACCCCTGGGGCAGCGACAGACACAGCGACAGACAGAGACACAGGCTAGGAGATGAGAGTTCACCAGCCAGCAGGCCACTTTATTTGCATCACAACAACATAAAACTCGCCGGTCTTGACTGCTGCATTCCGGCATCGTTTTCCTGGCCGGCACACCTTCCATCGGTCCCGCCAGGTCAGCCACGGAGCACCAAAGCTGCCAGTCTAGCTAGCTGCCAGGACGCTTCCAGCTCCAAACCCTACTGGCCAGCTTTTTCCAGGTCTGCCCCTGGCTGCGTCCTTCGGGACAGGTCGGTTGCTGCTGCTGGTCCCGCTCTGACTCTCTGTTCCTGTCAACTTCCTTGTTGAGTTCCTCCTGAACACACAAAAACACATTTAAAAGTCCCAGCTGCCACTGGCCTTCATTGGCCGCAGCCGGTGCTGGATGCAGTGAGAACCAGCCCACTAGCTTGATTCTCCCTTGCATCCAGCCCATGCCTCAACCCCCCCAGTCTGCCACATTCACCATTACAGCTATTAGTGGCGTGCAGTTTTATAAAGATTAAACTCATCCTGCATTGGCACCATTTCTTTTCATGGTTTTGATCACAATTATTGCTGAAACAATTGTTTTTATATAGAATTTTCTGCTATTAACATCACTATACATACTGTACAGACTTTAAGTGCAATAGCACTGTATTTCAGTTTTAAAATACAACATTCTTGCTCCCATAGAAATTTAATTGGCAAAGATGGAGAAAAAGTGTGTGTGACAGTACCCTGGGTGTTCTTGGGTACATTTTCTGGTTTGGAACTGATAACACTAATATAGAGGCCATTTCGATGGAAAGGCTCAGTCAAATATTGTATGGTGCCACAAAGTCATTCACCCATTCATTATAAATGGAGCAGCTCCAGGCTGTACATCAGTATGACATCATAGATTAGGGTCTAGGTTCTGTGGTAACTAGCTTTGGGATAGAGTTGTTCATGTTCAGAAATAGTGATTGGTCTGTGCAAGGCCAAAAGATAACACTGTTCCCTAATACAAGCCCCTTCAACTGATTGGTATGCTGCTGAAACTATGCAGCTGACTATTTACTGTTACTGCCTCAACTGTGTCCCTCTACTGTGTTAGAATTAAGCCACAAGATAAGATTTAGCAAGGCATAAGTGTTTCCCAAAGGCCTGTCACAGTGTGATCTGTCATGGAATGAGGAGGAAAAGTAATTGCACCACTTTATGCATCAGTAAATGAGAAGTAGAGGACAGTAATTGATTGTTGAATGAAAATGTACAAGAATAACGCTGCGGGCAGTACTCAGACAAAGTACAGTTAACGTTAGTAACACAGCATGGATTTCATGGCTATTCATAGAAAGGTTTTATTCAGTCATTTAATTTTCCATCAGATCCTTGTTCTTCACTTTAACACTGTTCAGTCTTCAACCTGGAGGGACTCTGGAGAGAGTATTCTGATTCAGTCTGTATTTATTTTAGCACCAAATTATTCCACAATCCAGAAAGGCAATTCCAAAACGCACCACCGTTCGCCCTGTCACAGATGAGTTCAACAGCCTACAAAAGCCTACAGCTTTTTCAGGCATCTGGTTCTGGCAAGACACTCAGGTGTGGTTGTGTGCCTATGTGTTTCAGCCCCAACCTTCTCTTCCAGCTTCTACTGAAATGCACAGATATGAAGGGCAAGATTAATCAAGCACAGGTGCTCCCTGTTGACCAGCTAGACTGCTCCTCACTCTCCCCGCCTCCAGAGCAATGCTCAGTCACCATCCCCGCCTGCTACAAACCCCCATCGCCCAACTTAGGCTGGGATGCATCCAGCCGACAACTGACTCCCCCTGAGCAGGATAGGATGTCAGCAACTGCTATCTGTGCCTCTGGCCTATGAACCACTTTGAAATTAATTGGCTGTAAAGCCCAATACCAGTGAGTGATCCACACATTGGCATCTTTATAACATGGTGTAAGTGGAACAGAGGGTGAACTGGTGGCCCAGGAGGTAGTAGCAGCAGCAGCTCAATTAATGACAAGACATCCCTTCTCTACAGTGTTTTATTTGCCTAACACTGCAAGAGTTTGTGGCTAATGCATAGCACTGCACAGGGACTACCTCATTCCAAGTTTTGAGGAGAATGAGATGCATCTTGGTGCCTCACCCCTGTCAGATCATGCTACCTCATAGCTAACATCCCCTACTCGCCATGCCACTAATTTTGAGCTGAAAGTGGGGAGTATTACAAGCACTTTGCCTCTCTCTGAACTTTTTTCAGCTGGGTGTCTCTGTTTTGCAGGCACTGTTGACGTTCCTGTGCGTGGGGCAATTTTTTTGCTGGCAGGTCCAGGACATAATGAATTTCATTCTTACTGGTGCTTGGACCAGTAAGAATGAAGAAGAATAGCTATAAATGTCATAACCTGGAACCTGGAAGTGTGGATTTCAACGTTCTAACAAATACGAATGGGCCTGAAAATGTGTTAAAGTGTACACCGATCAGCCACAACATTAAAACCACTGACAGAAGTGAAGTGAATAACATCGATTATCTCGTTACAATGGCACCAGTCAAGGGGTGGGATATATTTGGAAGCAAGTGAACAGACAGTTCTTGAAGTTGATGTGTTGGAAGCAGGAAAAATGGGCAAGTGTAAGGATCTGAGCGACTTTGACAAGGGCCAAACTGTGATGGCTGGATGACTGGGTCAGAGCATCTCCAAAACGGCAGATCTTGTGGGGTGTTCCCGGTATGCAGTGGTTAGTACCTGCCAAAAGTGGTCCAAGGAAGGACAACTGGTGCACCAGCGACAGGTTCATGGGTGCCCAAGGCTCATTGATGCGTGTGGGGAGCACAGGCTAGCCCGTCTGGTCCGATCCCACAGAAGAGCTACTGTAGCACAAATTGCTGAAAAAGTTAATGCTGGCTATGATAGAAAGGTGTCAGAACACACAGTGCATTGCAGCTTGCTGCGCATGGGGCTGCGTAGCCGCACACCGGTCAGAGTGCCCATGCTGACCCCTGTCCACCGCCAAAAGTGCCTACAGTGGGCACGTGAGCGTCAGAACAGGACCATGGAGCAATGGAAGAAGGTGGCCTGGTCTGATGAATCACATTTTCTTTTACATCATGTGGACAGCCGGGTGCGTGTACATCATTAACCTGGGCAGGAGATGGCACCAGGATGCACTATGGGAAGAAGGTAAGCCGTGTGGCAGTGTGATGCTCTGGGCAATGTTCTGCTGGGAAACCTTGGGTCCTGGCATTCATGTGGATGTTACTTTGACACGTACCACCTACCTAAACATTGTTGCAGACCAAGTACACCCCTTCATGGCAACGGTATTCCCTGATGACAGTGGCCTCTTTCAGCAGGATAATGCGCCCTGCCACACTGCAAAAATTGTTCAGGAATGGTTTGAGGAACATGACAAAGAGTTCAAGGTGTTGACTTGGCCTCCAAATTCCCCAGATCTCAATCCGATCGAGCATCTGTGGGATGTGCTGAAAAAACAAGTCCGATCCATGGAGGCCCCACCTCGCAACTTACAGGACTTAAAGGATCTGCT
>OOFE01036462.1:0-12640 GCA_900323365.1 Monocentris japonica | reverse complement strand
AGGTTGGGGGTGGGGGGGGGTTGTATATTTCAGTCTCTCATAATTGCATGTGTTTACATTTGTCTATTTGTGTGTGTGTGTGTGTGTGTGTGTGTGAGAGAGAGAGAGAGAGAGAGAGAGACTTTGTGTGCATGTCACTGGCTCATTTTGTGTCTGTTATTCGATCTCTGTTTGTTTTTGTATTTTTCCCATCATTCTTGTATATATGTGTGTGTGTGTGTGTGTGTGTGTGTCACAGAGTATAGCCTCAGGGTGGCCCCAGGAGAGGCTAGGCGGTGGCAGGCCTGTCTGAAATACTTAGGGCCGACAATGCTCAGAGCCTGCCTGAGGCTGGAGATTCACTGACGGTTGAATTGTGTGGCTAAGCACAGGGACACATGGATACTGGGCTACTGGGCTACTGACAAACACACACACACACACACACACCTGTTACTGTAGTTGTGGTCTGTCACCACCCAGTGCTTGCTGACTGGGAAAAGTCACAGTATAAGAGACAGTGGAGGTCCAGTTTATCTCAATGCAGTGGACTGAATAGACATCCTTTTGAGTTATTCTCTTTTGGCGTCAGTTCAGAGACAGCCCAGTGCCGTTATCTGTATTGTTTGTTGTGCCTCTTCACACACCAGAATACTCTCATGCTCCGTGTTAAGAGGTCAAGCTGTTACAAGTTAAAAAGGAAATCCACTAAAATACAAAAGTTTTTTCAGGCTGTGAAATGTGCTCAATGTCCTGTCTGGTCAACTGAACGGGTGAAATGACTTGCATGCATCAATAGGAATGTACACAATAATGGAAAGAGAATATTTTCACATTGTCACATGTTCATTGCTAATTTGTGTTTGGTCAGTTCAGATGTGAATCTGAATTTGGGAATAAAAGAAAACTCAATCTATTTCTCACACAAAGAAAACTGACGAGACAACATGGAAATGATAACATGCTGACAGATGAGGGAGGACACAGGTGTTCTAGTGTTTGGCCCTGGCCTGCCCTCTCTGAAACATAAACCCTGCACACACACACACACAGGCTATTGTCATTTTTTCATCAGACTGTGAACAAGTAAAAGGCCATTTGTATTATACTTAATTGAAAAGGATATATTTATCCTGCCTGTGAAGGAGCGGTGTTATTAGATACTAGGAGGCTGTATGGGCCCAGGCAGACCTGTTTCTATACAGAAACCTCCCTCAGGACACAGAGGAGTAGTAGAGCAATGGGTATGGAGAGAAGAGAAGGAGAAAAGAGATGGCAGTGTACAAAATGGATCTGTGGACCTTGAAAGAAGGCAATTCATTTTTCTTCTTTCTCTCTGTTTTTTCACTCTTTCTTGTCTGACTAACAAAGCATGAAAAGTCGAGCAACACTGGAGGTTATAAGGCAGTATTTTGGGCGAAATGTTAAAAAATAATATTATAACAGGGAGAAATTCATGAATACATTCAGGGGATGAATAAACCAAAGGCAAGCCTCGGCCAACTGCGTCTAAGAATGTGAAATGATCTGCCACTCACATGCTTCTCTCGCTCTCGCTCTCTCGCTCTCGCTCTCTCTCGCTCTGTGTTTCTCCAGGCCTGAAGACTTACCTGATCTCGGGGAGGAAGGTGGAGCAGCACCCTCACTGTGGTTGCCCCCAGTTGGGGTTGGCTGAGTCAGAGCATGGGGACTCAGGGTGCCCCACACCCAGAGCGCACACCCCCGATGGAGCCCCCTCTGCCTGCACCCCGGCCCCAGACGCAGCCATGGTAAGTTCATCTCAGTAAAAATGAATGGAATGAAATACAAAAAGGAAACATTTTCATCCAAAGCTATTTGGCTTTAATGGCTTTCATCACTCTGTTTCCCAGGCTCAGGCTGTGTACTGTGTGTCTGTGTGTGGACACATGCATGCACATGCTCTCATCTACATGCCTGTGAGTGCCATCTGTGTAGCACCTTGGTCCTTATTAAATCCTTATCAATATAAAACTGACAGTAAAACAGTGAGATCACAGGCGATGCGAAGCGCTGCTCTCCCCAGCCAGCCACGACATAATAAGTGACCCATAGTGCTCATCAACCCAGAACATGGTTACCCATTACAGCCTCCTCAGTTTCACCCCAGGGGGAATTTCTCATTGGCTTCTACTATTCCACCAGGTCACACTGGATTCTCCACAACCCTGCACCACATTACTACCATATTATTACCTCAACCTTAGCCTTACATTACATCTAACCACACTGCCTTATATTCACCCCAATTAACCCCCTTCCTCCTTCCTCCATATTCCTATGCACCCTGCGGTTACTCTGCCAAGCCAGGTGTTATGGGAGGGAGTATGGAGGATGGGAGTGGTGGGAGGGCAGGAGGGCAGGCGAATAGTGGGGTCCTTGGTCAGGCTTTCTTCCTTCCTCTAATGACTCCTGTTGCGGCAGATTGATAAGGTTTCCACGTTCAATAAAGCCACTTGCTGTTTCCAATGGTTTTTACTGTTCTTCTTACAGTCAAAAGGCTGCACGACGCCAGACTAAAAGCTGCGACCTGCAACAATATAACAATATTCCAATCACAGAATAGAACTAACTCAATTGTTTTCATATAAAAAGTTATCACTGTGATATACACAAAGTCAACAAATAATCATATTGTCCACTGATTTGGCTCTCTCTCTCACACACACACACGCACACACACACACACACTTAACAGCACATGGCTCACACTGATGGCTCATACGTAGTGATCTTCAAAGAGGCTTGGTGGCATTTTGAATGTGTGGAAGGATTCATAGGGCAGGTGTGCTGATAAGAGTGTGTGTGTGTCTGCCTCTGCATGCTCACATCCATATGAGCATGCACTTTATCTGTGTGTGTTTACATTTTGTAGCGAGGGTGTGTGTGTTTTGGCATCTCAAAGCCCCACACGACCTTGTTCATGTCTGTGTCATGGCCAGTCATAGCTTAGCACAATTACCACACAGATCTTCCTCTCTCCGCCTGTTTCACTCTTTCCATTCTGTTGGAGGAAGAGGATGAGTGTGAAGAAAACAAAGACCTTGAGCCTATCCAGACCTCCTCTCCTCTCTTTCTCTTCATCTCCCTTTCTCAGTGGCCACTGCTGTTGGCATTGTCTGCCTCCAAGTATTATGTCAAACCAGCAAAAGATGTGAAATCAGTGTAAAACTTGTCACTGCAAGCCTAGTTAGTGTTAAAGTGATGGGTTTTTGTGTCTTTGCTGTCTTGTCACTGTTCTCGTCACATTAATGATCTGTCAGGGTTTTATCATCTCTCTGTCTCTCCTGCTGTTCCCAACGCTCTTGATCTCTGTCATCTTTTCTTCTTCTTTCTCTGCTCTTCTGTTCTCCTTGATCTGTATCTCTCTCTTTATTAATTCCCATTTTGCTGCATCTTTCTCCATCCACTCCCCATCTCTACCTCCCTCCAGTCTTCCTGTCTCTCCTGCAGTGTGGTCCTGATACCAGGGGAGGATCAGGTTCTGGAGGAAGGAGCGGTGCAGAATGGCTGCCATGACGACCACAAGGCCAATAGCAACAAGGTTAGCCTGCCGTTTATTACCTGAATCTGATGAATGGGACATTAAACAGTTTATCTGATATGGTTATTATCAAGTGACAGCGCTGTCAGTACATGGTTGAACTGAAGCAGTTTGACCTTCAGTTTGAATTAGACTTAGTACTTACAGCCTCACTATCTCGCCATTTAGAAAACAAAGTCCCACGAGGCACTTATGACATTTCTGACATTTGTTTCAATTTGTGGCAGGCCGTTGGGAATCCAGTTGATTAAACTGTACAGTGCAAGCCACTACATCCACTGTAGTCTCTGCTGAATAGTCTCATTATCTCCGTCTCTCTTTTTTGCTTGGATCAATAACCATGTGCTCTTTTTTGGAAATTTGAGATGAGTTTTCAGACTCCCTCTCTCTTCCTGCCTGTCCCCACCCCAGGACTCCTTATCTCCTAAGTGTCCCCCAGCGGCCCCTGCAGGGCACAGCCCCAAGGCCCTGAATGGCCTGCTGAGTCCTCGGCTGGAGGAGCCCCTGACCAACAGCCAGACGTCACTGTGTGAGATGCTGCAGGAGAAGGAGAAGAAGACCTGGGTTGGAGGGGCCATGGGCATGGACCACTCGGCACTCATCCCTCTACGCTCCAAGAACTTCCGAGAGAGGAGTGATGCCCACTTTGTGGATGTTATCAAAGAGGACAGGTGAGATGTGGTGACTACTTTGAGCTTGAGATGAACCCCTCAGAACATTTAATGACACTATAGACAAGGTCCAGTTGTTAACTAGAGAGCTCTATCCCTTCCCTGGCCTACTGTTTTTAAGTCCTCCCATTGTAACAGGGTCAAGAGTCCTAATCCATATTCTATACTGACTGTTGTCTGTGCCTCTGACAGCCTGATGAAGGATTATTTCTACAAGCCCCCCATCAACAAGCTGAGCCACACCTTCCTGGAGAAGAGCCTGGAGTCTGCCTACCGGACAAGCTACCAGGAGGAGGTGTGTGTGTGTGTTTGTTTCCGTTGTATCTGTGACGTTGTCTCTGTATGCCTGTCTGTCTGTTGAGTGAGCATGTGTACATGTGTGGGCGTATTTCTGTCTTTCACTGTTTCACTGCGCTGGGGGCCTGACTCAGTTTTCTTTGGTCCGACTACGATCCGACAACTGCTGTGACTTAAAAACTGTCAGGCAAAGCCAATGTCTTTACACTGATGCCAGTCATCTCATCTCTCCGGTCTTCATATGTGTGCATGCATGTCTGTCTGTCTGTGTTTCTTTGTGTGTCTATGCCTAGTCTGGGAAGCCTGTAGGCACCGCGCTATGACCGGACCAGTCAGGACTGCGGCAAAGAGAAATTCACTGCAGGACCTCACAGGCAGTGTTGTATTAGCTTGTAACGCTCTCTGCTGGTGTAGCCTTGGAAGTGCATCTTCAATCTTACAACTAGCTGCAACCTGAAGTCTCACTGAGTCATAAACATGGGAATTGGAAAAGATTTCAGTAGAGTTAATGAGTTAATTCATAATAATAATACAATAACTAATAGTAGGTATTTTACAAAGGGGAACACAAGTTTTTTTCAAATCACTAGCTGTGTTTTCTTGTGCCAAGAGTTGCTCCCTGATTAGATTTTCCATGAATAAATTCATTTGGAAAATACCACGTGTCCTGCTCCCTAAAATAAACTCCTCTTGCTACCTTCCCTTCTCATGCCTCTCCATATTCTCATGTTTGTTTTTATTTTTTTTTTCCTGTTTCTCCTCTGCTTCTGACCCTCTCTCTCCCAGGTGGAGACCCAGGCATCCATGCAGACCTTTGCCAGTCCGACATTCAGCTCCTTCCTGGACATGCTGATGTGTTGCTCAGTGTTCCTGGCTCTTTCCCTGGCCTGCTTCCTTCGACCGCTACTCACCCAGCAGAGTCCGTCCACGCCAGCCCTCATCCTGACCGCTGTCGCCGCCCTGCTGGAGGCCGTGTCTCTGCTGTTGGCTATACGGTGAGAGACACAGAGGAATTGGAGACATATGGCTGCTGGCTGCAGCTGGTTCATCTTTACCTGCCTGGTGTAGTCAGAAAATTACTTTTGCTAAATTGTTTATATGCATGAGAAAACCATAGTAGGACTGGCAGTTTACATGACAATCACGTAGGTTTATCATTCATCATCATCATCATCATCATTACTTTTGATATTAAATTCTAACAAGGAAAAAAATGACAGTGGGCTGTCCTCTTCGGTGCACTGATCATAGATAAGTGCTTACCTGTTAGAATGAATGGGATTACAATAAAGAGAGGTGGAGCTGTTTACTGACCCTTGGTGAGCATTCATATACTGAGAAGCTTTGTGAATACAAAGGTGTTCATGCCCTGTATTAGCCCAATATTCGGGGCAGGTTCAGGCTGGGGTCAAACGGGACACTCTAGTGTCCGGTCTTTCATATATCATGTCTGAAATGTCAGCTTGGCTATTGCAGTTACTTCATTACAAATATCAAAATGTGATGATCAGTTTGATGTTTGGTGTATGGAGTGAGGTCTGTGTCCCAACCAGAGCTTCTTGTTCTCCTCCTCCAGTATGGCCTTCTACCTGGACAGCATGCTGAGCTGCACTAGGGTCCTGGTGAGGGCCATCGCAGGCTGGGTCCCTCGTCATCTCATAGGAGCTGTCCTGGTGTCCCTGCCTGCTGCTGCTGTCTTCTCCCACGTCACCTGTGAAACGCATCACTCCATCCAGGTGGACAATTATAAATTTCATTGATGGAAGATGGATGCCACTCAGTTTTCCCTCTATTCAGGGATGGTATCTGTGCCGATTGGTGTTATGCGTGTGATGTATTCTTGGGTGACTTTGTTGTCTTTTGACTAATGAAGCTTGCTCTGTACTCCGTCTCTCCCCCAGTTCACCATGTTCACCTGCTGTGCTGTCATCATAGCTATCATTCAGTACTGTAACTTCTGCCAGCTCAGCTACTGGATGCGCTCAGCCCTAGCTACTTTGGTGGGACTGGCACTACTTGCCCTGCTCTTCAGCCCTCCCTGCAGGTACTACGCACTTATGAACTGAAGATATATTGACCAAAGGGAATAACATGGAAGAGTGGAGAGAACATTTATATATATGATGGTTCGAGGTTCACTGATTATTGCTACCTGTGTTTAATCTCTTGCAGTTCCAACAGTCTGTTTTTCTGGTGAGTACAATGATAATCAATACATGTTGTATGGTTGTATGTATTGGTATAGTTCACTCTGCTCGCTTTGCTGTCACTGTTGTCCCTCTGTGTCTCTGTTCACATCTTGTTTATATCTATGCAAAATCCTCATGTTAAGCATTATAGACAGCACAGCAGAATGTTCAAGGCTTTTTCAGATTTGAGTTTAGTTGTGAAAAAGGCATGTGTCACCGACCAATCAGTTTGCCTCTTCTTGATAGACAGTTGCTGACAACCACTCATGTGAATGGTCTGCGTGATGCACAGTTGAAATTTTGGGGAGGTGCATGCAACTCATATCAAGAGCCTCCGCAGCTGCAGAAACCCATGGTCCAAAACAGACTCACCAGGATCTTGTTTAGCCCCTTCATGTTTCCATTACATTACATTACAGTCATTTAGCAAACGCTTTTATCCAAAGCAACTTACTTCAATCATGAGAGGCTAGAATTACGATTATAAGAATTTATTAACAACATGAGAAAATGTGCAAGAGCATAGGTTTGGCGTGGTATCCAGTGTTAGAGTGAAGCTCCCTGGGGGCAGAGAGGAGACAGGAGAACCCCCCCGGGCTGAAGATCTAACCCTTCTGGATATCTGATGGAGCAGCAGTACAAATAGAGGGAAATGGTTAGTGATTGGTTTCTGGAGAGGGTGAAAGGGGAGGAGAAATAAGCATGGGCTAGGGTGGTTGGACGATGCAGAGCTGGGGGCGTGTTTGGCTCCAGTTGACAGAATTATGAATGAAGGAGGTAGCCTTCCTGATTGAACTTACGCTAAGCTCCATAATAAGTGCATTCAACATAGGTACTTACTATTTGTTCTCTCATTTCCTCCTCTTTTTCCCCGCATTTCTTTTTCTCTCTCTCCCCTCCAGGTCAGATGACCAGACCAATAACAACAAGAGCTCCATTAATGTGACTGACAGCCAAGCAGACTCAGACCCAGTGCCCCACCCCAAGGACCTGCTGGGCCCTGAGGCCTGCGTGGCCTTCTTCCTGCTCCTCCTCCTGGTTTGGTTCCTTAACCGTGAGTTTGAAGTCAGCTACCGCCTGCATTACCACGGCAACGTGGAGGCTGATCAGCACCGCATCAAGATCCAGAACATGCGGGACCAGGCCGACTGGCTGCTGCGCAATATCATCCCCATCCACGTAGCCGAGCAACTGAAGGTCACCCAGAGTTACTCCAAGAACCATGACAATGTGGGCGTCATCTTCGCTAGCATTGTTAACTTTAGTGAGTTCTATGAGGAAAGCTACGAAGGAGGCAAGGAGTGCTACCGTGTCCTCAATGAGCTAATTGGAGACTTTGATGAGCTATTACGGAAGCCTGCCTTCAACAACATCGAAAAGATCAAGACCATCGGTGCCACGTACATGGCAGCATCAGGACTCAATACGCAGCAATGCGCAGATGCAGCTCACCCGCACGCTCACCTCCGGGCGCTGTTTGACTTTGCCCTGGAAATGATGTGCGTGGTGGACGACTTCAACAAGAACATGCTGGGCTTTGGCTTCAAGCTTCGCATTGGATTCAACCATGGGCCTCTAACAGCAGGGGTGATCGGCACCACCAAGCTACTCTATGACATCTGGGGCGATACAGTCAACATTGCCAGTCGCATGGATACCACGGGCGTGGAGTGTCGGGTCCAGGTCAGCGAGGAGAGCTACTGTGTGCTCAGTGGCATGGAATATGAGTTTGACTACCGTGGTACAGTTAATGTCAAGGGCAAAGGTCAGATGAAGACCTTCCTGTACCCCAAGAGCAGTGACAGTGGCCCAGTGCCTCAGTACCAACTCTCGGTCTCACCAGAGATACGGGCACAGGTGGATGGTAGCATTGGGCGCTCGCCCACTGATGAAATTGCCAGCATGGTGCCCACAACCAGCGTCACTGCTAGCAGTACCAATACTGTGGTGCCCAGCACCGGCACTGCTTCCTCTGCTAGCACAGGGGTTGGTGTTGGCCTCTTGGGCCACGAGAGAGAGGGGGCAGAGTATGGAGAAAGGGCAGACAGCCGTGAAAGATGGCCCTCCACAGAGACTTGTCATAGCAAGCGCTCCTTGTCTCATGCTGGCCTGACATCTCTGCCTATTACCAATCTAGGAGGACCTCCTTCCTCTACAAATAAGGAACAGCTCATCATCTCTCCCTCAGTCCAGCAAAGTACACCCCAGAATTTCACAACTGAGTCACAGAAAGACGTAGAGAGGGACAAGAATGAGGATGATTATGACAGCAACATTGGAGAGCTAACCAAACTTTAAGAATTTTCTACAATGGCACTTTTATCATTAGCCATCTGCCCTTTAAGCTCAGTCTCTTGTTCCCGCCTGTTGGCACTTAGTTTGCATTTGGTCCTACCGCAGATCGAAACAGAGAGTATAGGGAAAGACCCAGAGGGATCTTTAACTGCATCAGCTAGCCAGCAGGTTCTCTTCATGGTCTGACTAGCTGGTTATCAGTGAAGGGTGCTGGGTGGACCACAGAAGGCATGTCAGGCAGGGATGCACAGAATATGGGAACGTGATGGCCGACTGAACGTTCCCTTACTTGCTACAGATCTCATCGTCTCCCATTAATCGACTTGATTATCAGTAACACCTTTAATCTTGATTCTTTGAGTTTTGTTCTGCATTTTGTATTTCATATGTCTTTTAAGTGCCTTTAGAATAGAATAATATGTAGACTAAGTCTTTTTGGGTAGGGGAGGAGTAAAGGATAAAAGGGAAAAACTGCAATTTTTGGAAGAAAATGCTTTGTTTTTGTTACAAGTTGACTTTTTAGTCTGCCATGTTTTGCATTATCATTACAGTGTTATTTCTGCCTTTTTATTAGTGAAGAGCTCAACAAGCTGACCTTACATGTGGAAGAGTGCTACAATCTGAGCGGAATTGCAATGCGTGTGAAGCAAAGGGAAATCAGATGGATGCTCCAAGACGGGTTATATGTATTAGTACTATCTGCATTAAAATGCTGCAGAGGATGTTTTCATGTTCTTCGTGAAAAACTGAAACTCTTGAAAGACTCATGAAAGACAGAGCAGACTAATCAATGCAGGCTGAGGGCAAAGGAAGCCTAGCTGTGTGTGTGTGTGTGTGTGTGTGTGCGTGTGTGGGGGTAATAACTGAACTGCGGTCCAGGGTTTCCTGTGGAGAGGTGCCTATGAGTTACCCTACAGAATTGATGAAACTGCAGGATGATGAAGAGTCTGTAGTACTATCGAGAAAAAATGAAATCCTCCTTGCTGTTGTGGCAGCTTTTTCTTTGGCCTTCTCTGGTGAAGATCTTTGTATTGCCTCAGTACCGAGGCATGACGGCCTCAGCTAGACTTAGCTAGCATGCTACCAGCAACAGCATTGTAGATTAGGCTAACTGTTAGCGTCAGAAGCTAGTACAGTGTATGTGTCCTCCTTCGTCACCCAGGGTAATGCTCTTGTGGGAACTCAAACAGTATTTAGTGTTGAGGGTTATCGTATTAAGCACTGCTATACCTGTAGAGCATCTTTAGCTGTGACATTAGCTCTATTAGAGAAAGCAACTGTCTAGATGGCTACAGATTGCACTGTGTGCTCGTAGATAGTCCTGTTCAGACAGGGTGGGATAATCAAAAAGGAATATCACAAATGAAAAGAAAACGTGCTTTATTAACGCAAAACATGAACAATTAATATGAAACTCCCCTATTGTCCAGGATTTGACAAACAAAAAATAATCAAAGAATATTGATTGCATTCAATTTTTAAATTTTTCAGTAGGATGAAATTTAAGAGTGGCACTGTAAATGCAAACACATCCAATGTATTTCATATGTGTTTTTACTGGGGTTTTTTTTGTCTTCATTGATTTCATATTGTTGTGTCAGATTAGTTATTGAGGGAATCCTATTGATTAAACTGTACATGTCTTATGACAGTTACTGCACTGTCAGTCTAGATTAGTCTCTCTCTCTCTCTCTCTCTCTCTCTCTCTCAGCAAAAGGATTGTGTGCTCAAGGCAAGGAACAAAATGTATTTATTAATGTGAATTCCACTTTGGTGTCTTATTTTTGACATTTATGTGTCCTGAATGACGGATAAACAACCTCATATACCATATTTTGACATTTACTATCTCATAATAAATGCTTTAGGTATAAGAGCCAAACAAAACATGGAACCAATTTGCCTTCTTTTATTTTTGAAAATGGAAAATGTTTCAGTAGCAGCACTTAACATTTGTCTTAGTAGTTGAGTAATTTGTTTTGCGTTGGTTTCTTTGTGTGGAGTTTCAGTAGCTAGTGCCTTTGAACTTCTAACTTACTCAGTGTCATTAGTTTCTCAACATGCTGAATATTTCTCCAGCAGGAGAATGTTTACTTTTCCTCTTCGAATCATGTTTGAGCCCCCATACCTTTGAGCGGTGCCTTTTCTTACTACATACAATTCAAAGCAATCATATCAAACATTTTCTAGATGAATTGGCATAATTGCAGTTTCTTTGAATTGCTTTTTATTTGGCATTGTATTTTGTACTTATGTTGTTGCTCAGATGGAGTTAGATTGTTTAAAATGCAATAATACTTGTGAAACATCATTGGTTTGAAAGGGAAAATGACTTTCTTTATGCTTATGAGCACACAACCCTTTGTAACTCTGTACTATAATAAAGGGATGCTTTGAATAATCAGTGTTGCTATTATCAGAGGATAAGTGCTTCATAGAGGTCATGACACTTGAGTGCCAGGTAAAGCGCATAAGCTACATTACTCTTTTCCTTGGTAATTTTGATAAGCTCTTTTGAATAACTTTTTTTTTATGAACTCTGAACATCTGATATATTCTTTCTTTTTTGCTGGATTAGTACTGTATTTGGCACAAACAGGAACAAAGGGAAAATAGGGGTCAACTCAAGGCCCACAGATTTGATAGACATCAGGTTTTGCCACTTAGAAATAGCTTTGTTTTTGGAGTGTTATCCTGCCTTCACTGCAAACATTAACTTACACTATATGGCCAAAAGTCAGTGGACACCCCTACTGATTATTGAGTTCAGGTGTTTCAGCCACACCCATTGCTAACAGGTGCATAAAATCCAGCACATAGCCATGAAATCTCCACAGACAAACATTTAGAATGGGTGGTAAAGAGCTCAGTGACTTTAAAGGTGGCACTGTCATAGGATGCCACCTTTGCCACAAGTCAGTTTGTGACATTTCTGCCCTACTAGATGTGCCCTGGTCAACTGTAAGTGCTATTATTGTAAAGTGGAAGCGCCTAGGAGCAACAACAGCTCAGCCACAAAGTGGTAGACCACGCAATCTCACAGAGCGGGGCCAACAAGTGCTAAAGCACATAGTCTGTAAAAATCGGCGCTCATCTGTTGCAGCACTCACTACAGAGTTCCAAAATGCCTCTGGAAGCAACATCAGCACAAGAACTGTGTGTTGGGAGCTTCATGAAATGGGTTTCCATGACCGAGCAGCTGCACGCAAACCTCACATCGCCATGCACAATGCCAAGCGTCGGCTGGAGTGGTGTAAAGCACGCTGCAACTGGACTCTGGAGCAGTGGAAACGTGTTCTTTGGAGTGATGAATCACGCTTCACTATCTGGCAGTCTGAAGGACGAATCTGGGTTTGGCGGATGCCAGGAGAACGCTACCTACCAGAATGCATAGTGCCTTCTGTGAAGTTTGGTGGAGGAGGGATAATGGTCTGGGGCTGTTTTTCAGGGTTTGGGCTTGGCCCCTTCGTTCCAGTGAAGGGTAATCTTAATGATTTAAAGACATTTTAGCCAATTGGGCGCTTCCAACTTTGTGGCAACAGTTTGGGGAAGGCCCTTTGCTGTTCCAGCATGACTGTGCCCCTGTGCACAAAGCAAGGCCCATACATGGTTAGACGAGTTTGGTGTGGAGGAACTCGATTGGCCTG
>OOFE01036461.1:0-12378 GCA_900323365.1 Monocentris japonica | reverse complement strand
TTTAAAGGAAACAAATGTGTCTCATCCTTTGCCTTTGAATGTTTTAGACTGTACTATTTCATGACACGGCTGGGAAACAAAGGCATTGTGGGTTATGCAAGGGGATTAGGCAGCCTCAAAAATCTGTGCAATTCCCCAGGATTGAGTTGCATGTTGTGTAAGTGTGAATGTTTCGAAGCCAGACTCTAAAAACTAGCAAATGGGTATTTCCACAGTTTCCACTTCTATGTTGAAGAAGTGAATTCAGATGCATCAATCGACACAACTCTGCCACCTTGACCAAAGTCAAAGAGGTTTTGTTTCTATTTAACTGTACGTGGCCTCCAGTGGAAACATTGACAAAAGAGATACACTCATTGATTACCCGCAGTACTCCCACTGTGCATGTTTTTCCTTTGCTTCACTGCATTCACAACATGCTCTCCCAGGACATTGTTCTGCTCACAAACCTTCAGGTAGAGAGGCTGGAGCTTTTGACTTTCCCACATTTCATAAACGCAACCCTCTTATTTCTGTGCTTTCGTGAACATGTTCATCACGGTGCCAAACAAGTAAAGCGTATTCGTAAAACTCACAAAAAGCATCTGGGAGTGGTTGTGGAGGACGAGGCATCATCAAGGGGTCTTTGGCACAGCCAGTCTATCTTGGATACACATTCTTTCCAACATCCCGAACAAAAACAAAACAAAACAAGTGCTTCGGCAGTACTTACAGGCTCACTGGGAAACACCACTATAAACATCTTCTCAAAGATTTCAAATGGAAAATTACACCGTCACTGCGAGAAATCTTGCCCAGGACTCCCTTTATCATGTGGATCGGCGGGCCCACCAGCCCACTGGTAAAACCACAACCAGACAGGCCTCAGGTTTTTACAGGTACAACTGCAACAGGGGGGAGGAAGGGTTTTTGGGAGGAAATTAACCTTGATCAAGGTCAAATGTTTTGGCAAATTCATTTTTACAGCTTAATGTGTGCTTGTCTCCCCCAATGCCAACATAACAGACATATATGGCTTCCATATATGTCTCGGTTTCCATACTGGTGAAATAGATTATTGCAGAGCTTTGGTGGGCATTTCTGGGGTGCTCAGGGCAACTCAACGGGAGCTGTTGAGGGAGTCAGCATGTCTTGTTCACTTCCCCTATCCGGATTTTCAACAAGTGACCTTCTTTTCACAAGCTCTCTTCTCTAACCTTTCCCCTACTGCCTGCTACTCACCTTATCTATCATTTTCTAATGGTTACCCATTGAGAAGAGACGTCAACAATGTTCTCTGTCAATCTCTTACATAATGCTTATTTGCTTGGCTGGAACTACCGATTGTATAATCCATAATTGATCACTGTAACTCCTTTTTTAGCCAGTAATACGTTCCATTCAGTAAGTCAGTTAGCAGATGCTTGATGCTATCATCCTGAAGTGAATGTGCATGTGTGTTTTTTAAAGACACGATTCTGGATCCAAACATGAACAAAATCTACGTTAGGAATATTATAATCTTTAATTCTAAAATGCTACATATCCATTTTGGAAAATAAATACATTCCCTGGAGTTTATTGTTTTATAACTCTAAAATATAGAGGATTCAGTGTTTGAAAGTTAAAAAATCTTTGTACCACAATTTGTTTTACTTTTGTGCTCTCATTGATTTTGTAACAACAGGTACCACTTTATTTCCTAATGGTGAATATCTCATTTTGGAGCAATGAGATGTGATGTCACCCATCATATGTCAAAAGAATTGAAATAATATATTTAGAATTTCCATTTACAAGCTCAAGCTCTTCAGCAATCTGAGTATAACCATTGTTGATTTATTAAAAAAAGAAAAAATCCAATTGGCTTTAATCAGTCAAATGAAATGGCACCCCATGTGCGTCATCACTAGTTCTTCGGTCAACACATCTCTTTAGGAAATACATTGGGGTTGAAAGCTGCACAACAAAGCATAGAAAGGCCACAGGGTCTTGAGGAAGTGGTGCCAGAAGATAACAGCCATGTATCTATTGTGTGTCTGAAAGCTTTGTTTTCTTCTCCAGCACATTCACACCAGGACCTTCTGACTTTGTGCTGAGGATGGTTCAGATAATGATTGTGAGGGTGGATCAACTCATTCACCGCCTTTATCGTCTCCTGCCATGTTGCCGAAAGATACACTAGAGGTTTGAATGATGTGATAAAAACCAAATCTCTGTCTTCAAGTCTACCCTTCACTCTCTTGAAGAAAGTATCCAAAATAAAGACGAAAAGAAACGGTACAAATAACTTCTGAAGGTAGCCCCTTCAGCAATACAACAATACAATTATTATACTTAATATGTGCTTTCACTGCTAAAAAGCTTCTAAATGCACTTGAGAGGGGAAAAACAAATGATAAATGGAAAGCATTTCTTATGATCAGTCCTTCTAGTCGAAGTCCGCCTAGTCTCTACCCAATTTGTAATAGTGATGAATACTGGATTTACAAAAAAAATATTTGATATTATTTTGCTCTGGCAAAAAAGGGCAATTACATTTTGGATATTGGGGCCCTCTTTACTGTAGATTGGCCCTGTACTATTTATAGAAGCTTTGTTCGGTTTTAGGGCCTCCTTTGCAGCACAGCCTCCTCTAGTCTCACAACAATCTGCTTTTTCCATGTGTATCACTCAAATTTCTGACACGCTTAATGGTTACCCTTAATAAACTGGTTATTTGTCTTCAAAAACAGATTTTGACCCAACAAATTCTTTCCCTTGGAAGCCAAGGGGTGATTCTGTTAAGGCTGCTTCTAATCTGAGATGGGCTATTAAGAGAGAAAGTGCTGGTATCAATTAAAAAGCACTACAGACTTCACACCAAGGGGAATGTGCTTTGATGTAGCTACTTAACATGGGGAACATGGGGCTTGTGCACATTCTGTACCCTGTCAAAATATCGCATACTCATAGTAAGCTGACCAAGCCTGACCACTGTATTTATACATGTCTACAAAAGGTATGGTAGACAATGTGCATGCATATTGGGACACTATACCACACAGGCAACAGCAGGATGCAACTCTTATTTCCAGATGCTGCAACCAATTAAGAAGCATGCATTTTCTAAAGTCCGCCATAAAAGACATCAATTAAAAGCATGATTCATTATTTCCTCAATGCCACTGTTGCCCATTAAAGAGAGGGATGGAGACAAAGCGTCTTCCACAGCCGGCATGCAGCAAACTGATAAAACCAACATGGCAACCCTTTCCTGTCTGAAAACCACCAGGCCCTACTCCAGATAACGCCTCCGGTAAAGGCCTGCTAAAACACCTATCAAAGCCTGCCAAGGTCGATAGCCATTACATACTGTATATATTATTCACTGTTGACAAGGAAATATAAGGTATAACATACTGATTCCACCATGGGCATTCAGACTCCTCGTGTTGCAGACTTGAATGTGGTGCAATGTGCATTTGGTCGCTGCAAAGACTCACAAGCTTGTTTTATGAGCAAGTGTTACCAAGCTTCAACCACAGAAATCTTCATGTGTATCTGTACATTATCAGGAAAAGGTCAGTGAGTCCTCTTGAACAAAGATATATTGAGCATTTGCTTGTTATGGTAACTATGAGAGGAAAACAGTCATTGGCTTAAGTTGTGGGCCCTTTGATTTCCTTGCAAATTTCAATTCCTTGCATGCAGATCATGGGCAACCCCTTTCTGGACTGAATTACGACCATTGTCCAAAGTGTAAACACACTTAAACAGAAACAGTTTGCAGGGGGAAAAAGGGAATCCCCTGCTAAATGAAAGAAACTGCTGATTCTGTAATAAACAAATGGCAGGTAAGGGCCAAACAGTGCACGGAGGTGCTAGGAAAGAACGCTAACATTTAACAATATGCAGTGTGTGGTTTTTTTTGCCCCGTCCTTTCTTGCGTGCCACTGGAACAAGCAAACACAGAACAGTGGAGGCTTCTCAAATGCCACCAGGTCTGGAGAGTGTGTCACATTCTTCCACCTATTCAAAGTATTCAAGGAGTTGGAAGGAGGGGTTGTTTTTCGGCACCAGAAATGGAAAACCCAACGAGGAGGCACCCCTTGCTGAGCCCATAACGAGCAATGAGCAGTTGTTGAACCTTTCAGGGGGCTGCTGGGAATGTGTATTGAAGCGAGGGAATCCCCCGGTGCTCTCAGTATGAGAATACTTCCCAAGACGCTGTTTCTGTGAAAGATGATGATGATAATGAAGATAAATAGTCAGGCCTACTAAAACTGATCGAAAAGGGACAGCTGCTCAAGAAAACGACTGCAGCGTTAAGAAAGACACAATGCCATTGGGAAAACAGGGCCTTTCTCATGTGACCCCTACATGGATACAATGAACCAAAGCTACTGAAGATATGGAAAAACATCTAGAACAGATACACCTTGAATGTGAGTGGAGGATTTTCATCGTCCAGACACTGAGTAGACGACCTGTTCATGACCACAGAAAGCAAATATTGCCTACATATAGTTTGAGGTTGAATCCTGAATCTGGCCGCAGTAGGAACCCGAGAACTCAACATCACCTAGACATGTCATCACCTGTTAGTTTCCATATCTAAAGTACACATTTGGTACAATTTAGATACCTCTCCATCCACATGTCTAAGGATACCTCTGGTCTCGGATTACAAAGTTGAGTAGTGAGGTTTCCTTTGCCATTGATTCTGCCTCATGAGTTGGGCAATATTTCCTTATGATAAAGAGTTGAATGTTGAGGGCACGTAATGCAAGGAAAGCCTGGGTACGATTATGATTGAGCCTTAAAATAGACCTGTCTCCTGAGACTCCATGAAATACATATTGAGAAATGCGGTAATTCCATATGTGAAGGAAATTGATTTCACATCTGTGCTATGTTAGTTTAATATATTTTGTGTCAGAAAATGTACCTCGCAATCGGATGTATATGATCTGATCACACTGGCTGGATTGCAGCGGACCTACTATACCAATACAGAATTTCACCACTGTAAAGAAATGCAAGTTGAGAGGTTTGATTTCACGATGACAACTGAAGACGAATCTGTAACGGAGAAAACTGGTGAACTGGATGGAAGATTTAATAAAAATAACAACTTTATTTTCATACACTGAGAAATGAAGTGCCATTTCCAACACATCCATGTGATTAATTTGACACAGCATATATTTGTGTCACTTTTGATTTTTTTACTTTACTTTACTTTTTATAGCCTTATATTTTACTGTTCCTTGTACTGTGCCTTTTGTAAAGAAGTCTGCTTTAAGAAAACTGTTTCTTCTTCTTATAATAATAATAAAAATCATAATTATTATTATTATGTCTCCTCCATGTAATTCTTCTGTGGTAGGGCAACGCATTTCTTTCATTATTCACATTTTTAGGACACTGTGCTCGTTTCACGAACTTTCATAAGACCAGTCTGTCCAAAGCACTATGATTCACCTGAACAATTCTCCTGAACAAAACGTTGTTTTTTTCAGATGTGTTTACAGCAGGACAATGATTCTGATTCTGATCTGCTAATAGTAAAACTTTATCAGTCTGAGGAAAGACCTGATGGTGATAATGATGAAACTTTATTCCCTTTATTCCCTGTGGGGAAATTAGGTTGTTGCGATAATCACTATAATCAATATAATCACACAAATCGAATATAAAATTAGCAATAAAATTGCAGAAATAATAAAATAACAAAACAATAAAAGCAATTAAATAAAATTTAAACAATTGTGGGGTTCCCATACTTCCCATACTTCGTAGTAGAGGTATGGGAAAGAGAATTGATCACTTACATGTATGAATTTACTTACAGCTGTTACTGACGGTCTTGATTGCTTACTGAATACAGTTTACTAAATATGAAATGTGTGTCAGTAAATGTAAGTCAACATATAAGCAGATAAGCAAGTATGTTATAACCAAGAAGTCTTTGTTTTCATCATTTATCAAAAACTAATAAAACATTTTACTCAGTTGATTATTATTTAGAACTGATACAAATCAAAGAAATATATCTGAATATCTTGTTCACACCATCTGGTCAGGTTTTCTCAAATTGTATATGAAATATACATATATACAAATACAATATGTCATTCAAATATTATCACATGGATGCTCCGGATATACAGTGTGAACTGTTTTGATCTTTAAACAACTAATACCAGATATTGACTAAATATGGTCATCTATGAGTTGATTAATTCAATTAAATTATTTTTAAAAGTATGTTATTTCGTTTGAGAAACATCATGATGACAAATTTGTATTAGTTTTTGATAAATTATGAAACAAAAGAGTTCTTGGTAGAGAACTTTTGGACCTCAGTGTACTTGTATGTATGACATGTTCATCCATACATCCATATATTTATGTATAAACACAACATTATCAAATAAATATAGTATGAAAGAGTGTACTACTATGAGATAAGTTGATATGAAATCCTCTCGGTGCTTCATGATTTGATGGTCCATAAATCAAACACTCACACACACACACACACACACTTCTTTCAGACCTGCGGTTTCAAGCCTGTTCCCATCCAAGTGGATACCAGCCACAGGGAGCACTACCTGAGAATTAAGTGAAGTCAGATTGGAAGCCTGACGAGAGATTTCCTACTTCGGAGGTTGTATGGAACAAATTACTGCGTCTTGTAATGCTCACAGATCCCGAAGATATTCTAAGACTCTTTGGCCTGATGAGGCTCTTGGATCAAACACGCTCGCTAACCAGACAAGCATGACGGACTGACCATGCTGCATGCTCCCTGTGTACTTCTGGTAACCCAACACAAACACAGAACACACACCACACACACACACTCACACATATCACAGAAACAGGGGCAGTCAAATTCAAATGATTCATTGTTTGCGCGAGTCCACTGGGAAATCTCAGTGAATCAGCACTAATTTTCCTATCAGCACTAATTCTAGGCTCACCACTAACAGTCTGCTCTTACTGATGTTCCCTAGGGGTAAGTGGCTCAACATGCCTCCAATGTTTTGGTCTCTGAGGTCACATCCTCAAAGGAATTAAAGGCAGGCCTATATTCCCTCCTCCCCCCCCCCACATTTAAATGCATTGATCTCACTTACCCAAAGGCAAACTCACAAGCAGCCGCAGCTTTCAACGAAAAGTCATAGTTTTGGAGGGATTGTTTGTCTCAGCCGCAGGTGAGACAGTTGTCTGTAAAAGAGGAGATGACATAAGCATTGGTGAGATATGGCAGCTGAAACTAGGGTTACACCGGTTTGCCATTATCTCATATATATCATATCATTACATATATATCTTGAATTAAATATCGGACATCAAACAGTCACGTGGTCCACCCCTGATATGATGGAGGTTTCTCCCCGACAGCTACATAAAAACAGTCTGCTTGGGTTTGGCTTTCAATGGAGAGGTTTAGTGTCCCACGATGGTCTAAGTGCTATTTCAGAGGTTTTACCGCCCTGACAAGAATAAAATTCTTAGGGAAACACCTTGAACACTTTTCTGGCATGAAGAAGGTCCAGTTTAAAGATACTGAATATCAGCACAAAATATCCCCTATCAGTGACATCACTCTAACAATATCGGTCTTCATATCGGCCTTCAAAAACCTTTATCGGTCAAACCCTAGCTGAAATGTTATTGTTCGATGAGGCAGTAGCCTAATGGTTAGAAAAACAAACAAGTGAACCAGAGGGTTGCTGGTTCGACTCCCTGCTGGGAGAGTGTGGGTGGGAGAAATGAACAAAACATGCTATCACCTCTCTCATCAACTATTGTTAAGGTGCCTTTGAGCAAAGCAGCGCCAGCTCCTCTGGTGGAGCTGCTTAGTGGCCTACAGTAAAACACTGAACCACGGCACTGCTGAAGAAGACCGTACATGCTGAGCAAATCTTTCCCAGGTAAATAAAGGTTTGATGTTCCCTTTTATCTGCTGTAAGGATTTGTCTTCAGCATCGACATGGTTGCATTCTCACACATCACCTGCACCTTCCAGTTTCCTCTCCTCGGCTGCATTAGACAGACAGTAATTTGTCTGAATTGCTTGGTAATTAGGCCTATCTCTTACAGAGCTACAGTCTCCGACAGCTGCATCAGTTCCAGGCCTGGAGACTGGCATGTCCCTTTGAGACAATCGTTTTTCAAAGCACATAATTAGAGCAATTAGCCACATTGTACCTAACTACCTGCTGTCGTTTAGCTAATGATATTACTTATAAACACCCTTTTACAGAAGATAGAGCTACTTAGTGGCCTCCAACGTCAGTGCTTAGGCCAACAAATGAGGCCATACCAGCTGTTCAGCAGACTTTGGTGCTCATGATTTTGAAGAACCGCCGCCAGCCCAGCCCAAGTTATGATGGCATTAATAGAGGATTTATTGTATGCTTACAAATGTGACACTGACAGCCTTGGAAAGAGAACCATTGCACACATAGACGAACAAACACTGCTCAGCCCGTTGCCCATTTCAATTGATGAACAGCCTCCGTGAGTGAAGACGGAGACAAGCCAAAGCTTGAGGATCATAGGCATCCTAACACTGGCACAGCTGAAGCAGCAGGCAGGGCAGAGAGACAAGTGGCAAACTGACGAAACAACATCGCTAAGGCCTTTAATGTCAAAGGGCCGTTGGTATTCCAAATCGCTAAGCATGCCATATATATTTTTCTGCTGACCTTTGGCGACCCAAAACGCAGGGCTGTTTATTGCTCTTAGCCAAATGGAGCAAGTTTGACGTGTCATGTTGGAGTGGTGAAGTTGGGAGAAAAGCAGGATTCAGTTCTGCCTGGTTGTGATGTGGGCCGATGATTGGGGCAGATGATTAAGACTACAACCGTCATGCCAGCCCACAGTTTCAGTCTCTCTTTCACTGTTGACCAAATGGTAAAGGCCAGACATTGATGACTACAGAGGCTTAAAGGTTAAAGGAGCAAGCGTGTGACAGAAAGGTCGCTGGGGTGAATTCACAGACAAGATGGGAAAATCTGGGGGTAACACACTACGGAAGAACAACCAGTCGAGTTGCTCATTGACCTCACAAGGACATTGTGGTTGTTGTGGGCAAAACCTTCCCCTGGATAAATAAGGATTGAAGCATATTGATGCTGCGGTTTCAGCATCTACCTTCAATTTGTTTGTCTTATTCCACGTATCAACATATAGAAGAGTACTGTAATAATACTGGGTTGGTACTTCACAAGCATTGGACTTCAATTGTGTAGTTACACCTTTTTAAGGCCATAATTTATGAGGGAGATTTTCACTAAGTGCCTACTCAGCATTATTGCGTTGGCCTGCTTTCAGTGCTTCTCCCTAGGTTGATACACAGATTAATACACTAGCCTTTATAAAGCAATACCCAACATGTCTCCTGTGTGCCAATGAACTTCCTAAAGAACCAAAGGACATTTATGTTTTGTTTGGGACAAACTGCTATATTGTACCACATGAAAACCTGGTTACTGGATGTATGTGAAGTCTCTGTGATGTTGAACAGACCCCGTACCATCCATCTGCATGATCAAAAGAATATGCTGGGCCCCTAACAATAAAATAAATATGATGTAATGAAAATAATAAAATGGGGATTATGCAATGATATTTTCTAGAAAAAACAATCTAGAGAAAGAGCTGTGGACAGCACACACGCAGCATTGTCTGTGGAAATGAAGGTGAAAATGTTCTCAGTGTGTATTGTCATTTGTATTGTGTTGCGCACTGATGACAGGACAAACACAATTCTCCACCTTGTTTGGACCATAAAGTACTAATAAAGTTTTCTTCTTCTCTTCTCTTTTCTTTTCTTCTCTTCCATTTTATTCTATTCTTTTTGTAAAGCTGCACGGGGCAACTTTGCATGCTGGTGGCTCCCAATAGAAGTGAGAGGTAACTGTCTGAACAATTTGAACTTCACTCCCCAGAAATAATTTCACATGATGTCAGTAAATTGCACACAGCACGCTCATGTTTACCAGCCAGTCTGTGATGCTTCACCCCAAAGGATACCGAAAGATACCAAAGGATCCCAAAGGATCCAAGAACCAAAGGGACGAGAGAGGCAAAAGACGTTAGTGAATCCAGCTTTCTCCGGACAGAACTCCTTTCTTGTCACTTCCTCCTGTGAGCAGAGAAGATTTCCTGCCAGTGGACATACCCGGCACCAGAATTTAAGGGGAATCTACAGGGTCGCAATTAGGGGGGATAAAACGCTTTTCTCTATTTCAGTCCCTTTTGGATTTAGGCTGATAAGACGGCTGTATGTTTACATGAGAAATCTTGCCTAGTACAGCAAGGATGTTCTAGGGGTAGTAGATGTGTAGGTTTCACAAGGCTAAACTCATGGTGGTCTCTTATCTTCACTGAGAGGACCCTCAGTCTCCACATCAACTGAAATTGCCCTCTTCACTCTGTGATGATTCCTTCTCTTTAGTCCTCTCTTCCATTGCACGCTAATTGCCTGAGAAGTGCCGAGTCAGTAGCAAAACAAAAATACAGTCAACCTTTTGAAAGAGATTGAAAAAGTCTGTCACACTTGCCAAGACATCAAAGCACCCCCAGGTGAAAACAATACCGGGCTTTCTGCCAACTCAGGACAGGTCTTTAGCTAATCATTATGAGGGTGCAATTTTGCTTATAATCATTCTTCAATCGAAGGGGGAAGCAAGGGGACTTGCTAGCCCAGAGAAAGGAGGTCTTGTTACCATAATCTAGTGAGAAAAGACCCCTGCCAGATTTTCCTTCTTTTTTATCAGGTCTGTAATCTACTCTGAACTCTTGGTACTGGAGAGCACTGGTCACTACACTCTAAAAATTAAAAGAGCTTCAAGGACCTTGTAGGGGTTCTTCAGATTGCAATCATAGAGGAACCCCAGAAGGTTCCTTGAAGAACCCCTTTAGAAGGGGATGGGCCTTCCTCAAATAACTCTTCTGAGATATTTTTAGTGAGGAACTGTAAGGTGCTTATTGGTTCCCTCTGAATAAACCCAGTTGAACCCCTTGTTTTTAGAGTGACAACAGTGAAAACAGAGTGAGGGTATGGAAGTAATTATTGAGCTTTTTTTCAAAGTACCCCATCGCACTATCACAGCACTTTGAAAGGCTTTATCATACAGGGGTCAGGGAGTTGAAGACTGTTTTACTGTCAGGCCATGTTTTTTAAGCTATATTCATCCAGAAACAGTTGACTGAGCATACATGCTCTTTTTCAGCACTACACTGCTTCAAATACATTCAATTACACATATTCACTCCTGGGAGCTGCAGAGCACAAGCACAAGGTGATTACCAATACCAAGAATTCCCAGTCGATACCTGTGTCCTTGTAGAGAATGTTCTCCCTAAATTGTTTTGGGGAAAATGAAATTCACAAGAACGGAGAAGCATCTTTTAGCATAGGAAAATTAAGACACACAGCTGTTTCAACCGGCTCTGTACTACAGACTACAGCGCTGTTTGGACGTAATGCATCGACATTATCATTATCTCCAACACAAAACACAGTTGACCTCTGTAAATTATCCATGTCTCAATTTGTCTCTCTTCAGTAATGCCTGAGAGTTGCCGTTGTTGGCTAACCATAGCATCTTTAGACCCACTTGACTCCTCACATGTTCAACATAGTCAACTACTTTTCCTCCATTTAATCTCATTTACTTTCTCATGGCCCCCAAAAGACTTCCTTAACATGGGTACCAAACATGCATCACATAAATGAATATTTCCTGGTTTCCATAGCAATAAGGGTTGGCAATGCAAGAAAATGATCTAATATTGTCAAAATGATGCTGTAATAAACATGACACTACATGTCGTTACATCTGATGTAAGCTTTTCACATCTTTTTTAGCTTGATGGCAAAGTTTTGTTTTGGGCAAATCTGTTGCCTAGCAAAACAACAGGCTCACCTATAATTCATAATTTGTTCAAAGACTGTGTATATCAGCTGTCGTGGCTGTTTATAACAGCCAATATGTTATTAGTAAGCCGATGAGGTTTGTATTATGACATCACAAAGACCAAGCTACTCAATACATATTAGTTGCCAGTTTTAGATGTGTGTGCACGTGGCCTAATCTGCACGTGTGCATAGATGACCACTGAGAATCCCTGTCATCATCCTACTATAGTTGGTAGATGCCAGGTTCAGTGGAAGTATTAAAGTAATTTGGACACTTTGTTTCGCAAAAATCAATCAATCAAAGCAAATGACAAAAATAAGTGTATTATCCTTTCTCTCACCCTCTCCAGTACAGAGCCATACATGCCCACAATCACTTTTGAATTGTGGCAATTAAGGAATTTTAGAATATTTAAACGTTTATATATTTTTTTTACATTTTACATTTATTTTTACATGCTTTCTGGTGATAT
>OOFE01036460.1:0-13347 GCA_900323365.1 Monocentris japonica | reverse complement strand
AGAGGCAGAGCAGTAGTGTGCCCTTTGCAGCAATAGAAAATGCCTGGCATCAAGTTAATACAGTACCGTGCTGAAAAGTGCTGAAAAGTATTGTTACTTTACGTGCCGAGCGCAATTACGCCGTTAGGTAGCTGCATCTCGGTGTTTGGCTTGAACCTAGACTGCAGAGCATGACTTAGCTTCTGCAAGCACAGCGCAGAGCAGCTCTCGGTGCAGATCTGCACACAGCATCTATCGACTTCATAAACCGCTATTTTTGATACCAATAGTTTCTTATAGTGAACGAGCAGCGCTAGGGCTATGTGAGCATGTGTTGTTTTTTTCCTCTGGGCTAGGCTGTGCGATCGCTATCGAAGCTGCACAAGATCTACATTGGCCAACCTATCTCTAAATGACTGGACACAGTGGGCCCTGCAGCCAACCTGCACCAGCCCGCTCAATAGATTTGAAATAGCATTAATCCCTGCGCGGAGGTGGCGAGGGATACTTCCATGTAAGGATATCACAAATGGTGCACATCGATCCAGCGTGAGCTCACCGCACACAGCCCCAGCTGGCCGTCAAGAGAGAGAGGTTTAGGTCATCCACTTCGACCGGAGTTAGCTTTCCTTGGCTCCCGCCTTTGACAAGCCGCCGAGCGATCGGGGCAGGAATGCTACACTAACAGTTAGCACAAAAGAACTGCTGGACAGACTCGTGGAAATAGCTTTAATTATTATGATAAGCCTCAGACATTGTGTTAGAAACCTTGATGTTTTACTAGCTTGTTTTCCTTGTCAACAAAACCCAGCGGTGTGGAGGGATTTAAAACGCCAGGGGACAGAACAACAGCTGTGGAGAAAACAGTCGATCACAGTGTCACAAACCTGAAAGTTTCTTTTAGCCTTTATTCTTTTGATTTCCCCATTCCCAAAATGGGAATTATTGTAACCGATTTATGTTAAGTTTTGGAAATCCCCAAGCGATCATTAATTGCCTTTTATTTTGTGTATTGTATGCCTAACTTTACTCATCCGGGGGCCTTGTTTATAACTACAGTATACAAGGAAACCTCATGGACCCAAAGACAAAAGGAAAATAAAACAGCTAGATGAGTCACGGTTTTTGCCTCTTGTTATCTTTTCATAGGGTACATAGAGTTTGGGTATGAACCTCACCTGTGACAACGTATGAGATGCCAAGAAAAAAACATTTTGGAAAGAAAAAGTTGAGTTTATTTCATGTCTGCTGCAGTTGGAGCCTCTTTGTGTTATTGTGTTACTCGGCTGTAGGCTTAGTTCCCCGGGCATGCCGTAATATACTGTACGTGTTTTCAAAGGGAGGGCCGTTTGCACAACGTTTTCGTGTTCGGGGGAACACAAGGCCATTCATGGTGCTGCCGTGCGCTCCATTGATCTTGTAACTGAAATATGTCTGTCAAAGCTGTTTTAGACCAGAATGACGGCATTCCGGTGAATGTTGGGTTTTCGTGTTGATTCATATTTTCGTGCTGGTTTCTAAGGGGGCTATTTTAGGCTCCTCCAAACCTTATTGCTTTAACGGAGCAGGGCAGGACGAGTCTAGACTTGGACTGCCGTTCATTTACATTGAATGCTAGAGGTAAACATATTCTATTAAATACAATATTACCACTGTGATTGTTAAAATCAGCCTGGCGGCACCTTAATTTGTACTTCCTGTCGCCACTATCCACTCTCTCTCACGGCACCTGAGAGCGCCATCCTGTGAGACTCCTTACTTACAGCAGGGGTGACAGAGAGGCGCTCATCCGGGCGGTGCGTCTCTAAAGAGGGGGTGTATTGATTTAGCGGTATGATATGAAATTGCACAAGCAGGAGTGGTTGTGTTATAATAGTACTTTTTTATTGCACACACACAGCAGACATGGACACTGAACTCAGGATGATGGACAGGAAACAATACACGTACAGTAACTTGAACAGAGAATTAAACAAAGATTACATATAAATAAGCTCCTGTACTGTGACAGATGCAGTATCCCCCATTAACCACGTGGAGTACAAAAACAACAATTTTCATATACATTTAAAATCACAAACTCTGAGTATATATATATAGAAAAGCAGATTTATAAAGAACATCGAAAGGAACAAGATAAAAATGCATCAGATGAAAAAAAAGGGTACCAATGTTTTCCCTTCAGAGCATTGTAGGAGTTGTCTGGGTCAGATATTCACATTCCCTTATTGGTTAAAAGTTTGGGTTAGGGGAAACAGATTCCAGATCTGTTGTATAAAACCTCTAGCTGAGCACGCCTCCGTAACCCAACTCCATCTTGTCTTGTAGAAAAAAAAGAGAGTTGTTCAAATGAATCAGGAGTCTTTGAGGGTCTCTCAAAGTGCATTTTGGTGACGGGACGTCGGGGTGATTTTTCTTTTGAGGCGCAGCGCATCCACAGGCATCAACATCGGGGGTTACACGGCTAAACAAAGGTTATGTGCAACGTGCAATACACAACGGCAGCATGTACTACACGATAGGATGCTTTTTCTCTGCAAGGTACAACATGACACATCTGTAAACAGCAAGGAAAGCGTCATCAACAGAATCGCTTCAGTTCTAATGACCTTTATTTGATATCACAGTCCATTCATAGTTTTAATGTATACAATAAGTTAAATTCATATGGCTTCATATAATATCTATCCAATGTCCTATGATTAATACCGCCCCTGTAGCCTCAGCACACGCCAGACATTCATAACGGGCAAATCTAGCCTTCCCTCTTTAGCTCTGTGTGGTGCATTTCAGAACACACAACAAATCGGTTAATCTCTAAATCTTTCCCACTCCCTTTTAAAACCATTTCCTAAGATGAAGACATTTTGTACAACAATCTACATGGGAAAATAACCAATCGAAGACGGATCGGAATAAGCAGCAAAAAAAAAAAAAAAAAAAGCCAAATTGGAATATGCTATGATAATAATTTAAGATGATGAATTCATGCTCTTTATATTCTACTCACTATTTCTTATTTAGATGCTCAAAAACAGTTATTAACTGTTCATTCATGGGCTACCTCATATAAAAAATAAAAACACAAACATTTCAGGAAATATTGTGTTTTGGTAGTGAGACCAAAGTATCTATGTGCCTGATTTTTTTTCTTTTTTTTTTTTGGAAAATTAAATAAAACATTTCACGGAAGGCACTGGGTGTATGCTGAGCTAGTCTCACCAGCAGCTTGGAAGAGTTGGAAAACCACGAAAGTCTCACAGACCACCCCGGTGGTGTGTGACCACTAACAATACTGAAGCCATTAAGGCACTGGTCTTCCTGTTTAGAGCATTGTGATGTTGTAGGGAGACTCGATATGGGAAATTGCACCACTAAGTATAATCAACGAGTTAAACTAGTGAACTTTACAAATGGGTCGTGATAAAACTACATTCTCACCATAGGAGCTTGTTTAACCTGAACACAAAGCTGATCCTGGAGTGTTTATGGAGGCTTGCTAACCCATGGCTTGTGAAACAACTCCCTTTGTCCTATTGAGAGCCATTGATAGACAGTTCAGTGCGTAACTCGGTCTATCTATGCCTCTGGGCTGGCTGATGTGAGCCAGCCTGCTGTGGTTCGGCTACCACGGCCAGGCTGGTTTCTAAGACCTGAATCCAGATCAGTGTCTCATGTTATCCCCGCGCTGCTGCTGGAGCTGCTGTTGCCTCTTCTCCCTCTGCAGCCGCTGGTAGCGGCTCTCGAAAAGGTTCCAGCTGCTCTGGAGGACGTCGTGGCTCGGGTATTGCTCTTGGTGGTGGTCGTGCTTCTGATGACTCTTGGTGTGATGGAGGTGGTGGTTATAGTACCGGTTTTGTTGGTGGTTATTTTGGTGGTTGTGGTGCCTTTGAGCAAATGACTTGTGGTAGGTTGCAGCTGAAAGGGAAAACAGGGACGGGAGTTAAAAGTGAAAATAATAATTTCAAAATAATGTGCAGCCTTGTAATTCTAAACCAATGACCAATACACTATGATCTGGACACTGTCCAATCAGTACTCACGGCTCATGCAGGTGACCTTGGGCGTGTCCCACTGACCATTGGCCCGGCAACGGATATTAGGGGTGTGTCTCTGAACGTAGCCCTGCTTACAATGGTAGCGGACCAGGGAGTTGATCTCGTAGCGCGGTTTCATGGAGCCAAACACACGAGCATCCCTCACCACTGGGGGCTGGCCGCATGAGACTGATAATAGAAAATCGTACTATTTTTAGTTTGTGTGCATTTGTGTACACATGTGTTTGCAGGTAAGTGTGTGTGCATACCTGTTCCCTTTTTGCAGGTGAAAGTGAGGTGATAGTTACAGGGGACGTCATTCCACTGTCCTCCCTCGTGCCAGATCATCACCACACAGTCTTCTCCTGACTGGAAAAAGCTGTCCGGCTGGTTGGGTCTCCAGTGCTCGTATTGCTGTCAGAACATGTATTGTATTCATGGTTTATTCTGAAGTTCAAGGCTTTTACTTTGTGCAATAAACATGGAGTTTGGTTATTATTACCTCCGCCAAGGAGGAAATATGTTTCGCCGCTTATTGTTTATAGTTTGTTTGCCTTTCTGTCTGTCAGCAGGATGTCAGACAGACTTATCAACAGATTTTCATGAAATTTGGCAGACAGGCCTTGGGCCAGGGAGCAATTTATTTTGGTCATGATCTGGATTTGTGATATCCGCCTTTTAAATTGTTTGCATTGTTGCAGGGTCAAAAAATCAATTTCACATAATATTTATGTGATAAGAATTATGTGACCTCTGGTTAAATGATGCAATGCAAAAATCTCTTCAGTACAAAGTACAGAAATACTCTCCAACCTACTAATGATGCTTGTAGTATTTTCTGGGGTAACAGTGACAAGCTATTAGAGGTCTGCATACCTCACTGACATGCTGCCATGTACTACAGATAGGAAATCATGTTGTTTTTGGACCAGGATGGGACACTACTTCATCATACTGAGACATTGAGGACAGGGTCTCCATTACCCTGACGCCATCAGTACTGGATGACCACACATGCATGTGTAGAATCCGTATAGGAAACCACCACCTATCCCCAGTAGAGATCTGGACAGTGACAGAATAGTGTTGAGATGGTGATGATCCAACGCATATGATGGGGTGTAATTCACAGAGTAACCAGGTAGTGGCGCTATTGGGACAACTCAATATCTCTGACGTAATCAGGCTCTGGTTTGTGTAGCCTAATGGGGGTGATTTCCAGGAATTAGTTACTTTGACATGCATTTCATAAGCTCCATAACAACACGTCTTGACTCACAGGGTAGACACAAACAGATAAACACATGGACTCAATCGTGCACACATGCCATCGTACCCTCAGAACTGCACAAAACACGCACTTGTACGTCCAAATTTTGGCTCAGCACAGATTTCACTCAAACTAAGGGCGTGCCTCCGTTTCTGAGCGATAGCACACTAGAACAACAGTTTTCGTCAGTATCAGCTTGCTTGCTCTAGCCTCTCGTCTACCCCGTCTTGGCTGCATAACTCCGCTCACATGCTTCAACAGCTGAGCGTTCCTCGGAGACGCACGATGTGTGTGAGTATGCGTCATCATTACTAAGAACACATGTGAGTGCGGCGCTCGCAATGGATGCAGGGCAGGACACGCATCGCTACGAACAATAGTCGAATCGCGTGTTATTCAATGAAAGTAATCGTAAATCATTTTCACATGAATAAATGTCCATTTTGCTACTCTCTATTGCTGATTGATAGAGTGCAACAGTGATTCAACCTATAGCCAGTTCATGAAAGCTTGATTGACAGGTGATCTCTAGGGAGTGCAGTGCAGAAACACCACAGCAATGAGCGCTGAGGACCAAAGATGGAGATTCAATTTAAAAAAACCCCAAACGTGATATCACAGTACTGGAAATAAAATAAAAAATGTACAGCTGCATGTGCCAAAGTCTGCAAAACTGTCTGCCTGCATTACCATGGGCTTGCCGTCGGTCCATCTGAAGTCTCTCTCGAACATCTTGTCGTTGAGGCCGATCCACTGGTAGTCATGGCCAAGACCTGCAGAGGCAAAACACACGGGAATCTGAGTCTTCGCAGTAATGTAGAATATGCAGTACAGCATGGCGAGTTACTCGGACCGTAAACACAGCCTTTTTCACTGGAAAGACTCATTCTTTGTTAATGGATGGAGCCTGACCTCCTCCACTAAAAACTGGCATGATTAGGGCTATTGGGCGAGAGCGAGCAAGAGAGAGTAGGAGGGAAGAGAGAGACAGAGAGAGAGCGCTGGTGTGTGTTTATATGTTGTGTAAGTGTGTTTGTGTGTAGGTTTGTGGTTCAAGCATATGTGGGGCGGCAGGGGGTGTCGAACAATCAACAGTGTGAACAAACAAGAGAGCAGGGAATGGCACCGGTCCATTCCACTTCAGTCGGCACCATCCCCAATAAACCGAGTCATTTTACACCCCCGTGGCCTGAATGTTGTACAGACAACAACGCTGTGGAAACTCTCTGTATCCTTTCCGTCCTAAACTAGGGTTGTTGTTTTTTTAACGTGCTGGGAATGATCGCTGGATTAGACAACATATGTGACTGGCCTCCTTCCTGACACGCTGTCTTCCCAATCCGTGCTGATCTACAAACCAGCCAATTGGGGTTTTAGAAGAACAAATATTCCTCAGAGGCAGAACTGCTGTCATTGGTTGAGTTAAACCTCAACGAGTGGTGCCAAAGGCTTCAAAATATTAGCTGCTTCCTCTCCTACCACTTGTCTTTTTCACTTCAGTCTAATATTACTGCGGTTGTTTGTGGTTCTTCGAGTTAAACCTCAGTGGTTTAACTCAGCCAATAGGATTATTTCTGCTTCCGGACCAGCTCCAGAAAAGTTTTATATAACTAAAACTCCAATCTGCTACAAACCAATGACGAGTAAGAGCGATGACTGCAACTCCTCAGACCAATCACGCCAGAGTAAGTAGATGTGGTTTAGACTTACGATTGACGTATAGTTGTTCTTCCTGCGAGAGGATGCTGACGAGGTGGGCACCGTGGAGGCGACACTCCCTCTCGGCGGTGTCCCATGTCCGCCGGTGTGTGAAGTACTTATAGCAGTGAGACTGGAACTTCTGCCAGCCAAATCCACATATCTCCGTGTCTGGAAAGACAGAAAGAGAAAGAGAAAGAGTAGTTGAATGAATGTCTAGTCTATGAATGACTGTGCTGTGTGCTTGTAACCAGGTTATGTACAGTGCCAGTGAGTGTGAACCCCTCCTCTTATAATGAACCTGTGTTGTTTGTTAGTTCTCATCAGGCCAGAGAGAGAGAGAGAGAGAAAATGAGAGAGAGAGAGAGAGAGAGAGTGTGTGTGTCGGGGGCCAGACTAAGACAGAGGCACAGCTGGGGAAGAAAGGCCCTCGCTGAATGAGCTCACATTTGGACTTGATTAACCCCTCACAACCTTCTCGTTGTGTCCAGGTCAAAAATGCACACACACACACACACACACACACACACACACACACACACACACAGACCCAGCAAATTCAACCGGTTTGATATACAATGACTTTAAGCCACATAATCAGCCCTCCGCTTTGTCAGGGCTCCATAAACAATGAATGTTTTGTATCAGCGGGCTCAGAATACTGTGTGTACGCCAATGAAGTCGTGATGGAAAGTTTCTGTCCAGGCTCTCGGGGTATTAGCTATCATCAGCCCTGATGCTGATCATGTTAATAACTCCAGAGTGCACCCACCTGGAAGGTCAGGTGAGGACTCCAGACTCCATAAATGCATACCCTTTTAGCCACGTCTGTCCCCCTGGCATCCACATACTATTCTATCTAGTTATCAGTCAATTACAGAAGGCCAGCCTCGCCTCAACAGAGCTTCATCTTAATGATGAAGGAGACCTTGGCTTGTTCCGAGGCAGTATTTAGCAGGGCTCGCATTGATCCAGTAATGCCCAGCTGCAAAAGCTTTCCAGCAAAAATAATGGGCCGATTCTCTGTTTCTTTCTCCCTCTCCAGTGGAAAACAACTATGAGAGAACAGCTGTGTCTCTGGATAAAGGGTATGCATCGCGGCATGGTGGCTCGGTGGTCAGCGCTGTCGCCTTGCGAGAAGGTCATTCTGTGTTTTCCCCGTGTTCATGCATGTTCCGGTTTTCCTCCCACATTTCAAAAACATGCAAGTCAGGTGAACTGGAGATGCTATATTGCCCCTCTGTGTTAGTCTGTGATGTATACCTGGACTAGCGACCTGTCCAGGGTGTTTCCCTCCACGACCTACATTAATATCCAAAACTACACAATAAAGAATGGTGAGTGGCCTTTTTCAGAGAGGTTACGCTCCCCGGGGCTGAAAACTGGTAAAGCTTTCCGGAAAATATTAAAGTCTGCCTGTGCACCAAAGATTAGTTGCCGAGTAATAGCAGAAATATTGGATATGGGGCTGGAACAAATCTGATGGAGAGCCAACGCCCTTTGCTAGGGGATAGCCAAGGAACGGAGACATGACATCATTCATACATGTACGTGTGTGTGTGTGTGTGTGTGTGTGTGTGCTAAGAGGTCTCCTCCACAAATGGTTAATTATTTTGTATGCTTGGACTAACTGTGATAACGTATCATTACACTAAAAGATTCATTATCAAAAAGCAGTAGGTTTGGACCACCAGGGATGATGAAGTTTTGCACTGCTTTGTTAGCGACAAGAACGCTTATTATTAAATGGCATGCACACGACAGAGAGATGCAGCTGACCTTGTTCGCAGAGCTCTCCAGTATAGCTGGGTAGACAGAGGCAGGTGAAGGAGTTGACTCCGTCCAGACAGGTGGCTCCATTGTAACAAGGGTTTGACTGGCATTCATCGACATCTGCAGAAACACCACAGAAGCATTATTCCATCGTCGTCTTTCACTATAGTGTCAGTATCTATGCAAAAAGAGGATATGGCTGTGTGTGTGTGTGTGTGTGTGTGTGTACCTCTTTCACAGTACTGTCCAGTGTATCCAGGTGCACACACACAGACGCTTACTGCTCCTTTCTTGTAGCAGGAGGCTCCGTTCTGACACACAGTGACTGAGCATGGCAGGAGATCTAGATGAATGATGCCAAATTAAAGTTAAGGTAAACTCACGCCATGTGACTCTATCGTCACCTGCGATGTATAGCAGCTCAGTGGTCCTCAGCCATGTGCCAGTGCCAGGTTTTCATTCCAACCAAACGCTGAAACAGCTAATTTCACTGACATCTTCCAGCAGAGGGGGTGGGGCTTGCCGGTGAAATGAGCTGCTGTCGTGTTTGACTCTCAGGCCTCGATCGCACATGGTTGAGAACCACCAATGTAGCTAAATATCAAACCACCAACTCTGGAATACATGTACCTCTGATATTTACAGTGCTGGCCTCCATAGAATCGGCTGTGTCGGTGCCGGTCTCCGGTTGCTCTGTGGCCGGGGTTTCTTCGGACACCCGAGGGCCTGACTCCAAGAGAGGAGGGACAACCTCACGGTCATAGTCCACAAACTCCTTTTCTTGTAGAGGGCTGGAAGTGGGGTCAGGGATCAGCGCCCATTCAGGGATGGAATGGGTGCTGCGGTCAGCGGGATACGTGGGCGACGGAGTGGAAAGTATCGGGCGGCCTACATGAAGCGTGGAGCTTGTAACGGGCTGCACAGTTTCGTCCCTATAGCGCTCGGTGTGACGTGGCGTGGGGTCACTGTGGGACGTAGCAAAAAGGGTGGTGGATATAGGCTGTTTGGAGTGACCCGTAGTGACAGCGGTGTGTTGCTTGTCATATGTGGCAGCAAGAGAAGGGTGTGTGGGGTGCTCCTGTGTGGTGTAGTCCTCAGTGGATATGCTAGGCTGCGAGGTTTGGTCCTCGGTGTGTACGCCGGTGTGTGTGGTGTGCTCGCCGACAGTCACGGCTGGTAAAACCGTAGCTGTGATCCCCCCGGGATGCGTTTGGTCACCCGATCCCTCCCGTTCCTCCGAAATCTCCCCCTCACCGGATGGCTGATGTGCACCTGACCCCATTCCTGTCGTTCCGTCAACAGCCAGGATGACCAGGGAGGCTTTCGTGACTCCCGGGCCCAGGGGAAGGCCAGTCTGCTGTGGGTGTAGGGTAGAATAAGAAGGGGGTAAAGTGCTGGGCATCTCTGGCGAGTAAACGTCTTGCCCTGAAGCCTCGTCCTCTGCTGATGTGGACCCCTCAAAGTCCCCCACTTCTGCCTGGAACTCTGAGGGCGAAGGCGACTCCTGGTTTTGGGTGACTTCCGTGAGGGACGGGGCGAGAGTAGGGAGCTCCGTGCCGCCGATTTCTGTCTCATCGGTCACCACACCTGACTGGCTGCCACCTACAGATGGGGTGGGCAGGGCGTCGTCTGCAGACCCTTCCTGTGCGATACCCCCCTCGTCATCAGTGGTATGGCCCGCAGACCCCTCCATGTCCTCATAGGGGGAGGGGCCATCTGAGATGCCGGGGTGAACTGGGCCCAGAGATGTGGCAGGGGCTGGGGACGTGACGGGAGACGTGTATGGGGTTGTTGGTGTTTTCTCTGTGGAGCTCAGGTTCCTTGTTGCTGCCTGGTCTTCTGGTGTTTTGATGCCGGTTCTCTCATAGTCAGCGTCAGTAACTGTGTCTGTATGTGTACCTGCATCCTTATCTTCATCTGTGTACGCGCTAGTCGGGACGGTGACTGTATCACTGGTCTCCTCTGTGGGCATCTCTTCCGTGTGGATTTCTATGGCTCCATAGTCAAACGGAGTAGCACTCGCCTCCTCTTTCTCCTCTTCTTCCTCTTCCTCCACCTCTTCTCCAAGCTGGACAGGCGTGGCCGTCTCAAACTGGTCTCCTCTGACTTCCTCCGGTTGCTCTGGCTCCAAAGTCACCTAGAGGGGATCAGAAAAGTTGGTAGTGATAAGAAAGTTTCAGATTCTGACATGTGATGCCAGAGAAGAATTAGGATGCAAGGCACTACATGCCTTTAAATCATCCTCACTCCACTGCATGAACGGTACCTCGTGCTTCCCATTGATGAAGCTCAGTGTTGGAGGCATGGTGATGGGACTGGGCAGGACAGAGTCAGCGTCCCCGCTGCCCTGGATGGCCTCACTGACCATCATGGAGAGGTCAGTGATCTGGGGGAACTGGGGCTGGGCATCATCAATGTCTCTCCCAGGCTGGTTCAAGATCTCCAGGATGTCATCGACTAGAAACACAATCAACAGGAAGAGTTCAAAACAGGATTGCATGCCAAACCTAAAAGTGTAGTTCAAACAATAAAGAAAAGACAATAGGGTAAACAATAAAAACGTCAGAAGATAAAACAGGGTTATGGAGGAATAAAGCAGGTAAATACAAGGATTAAAAAAAGGTAAAACAAATTATATAAATTATAAAAAAAAGTTTCAAGGAGTGATTTACAAGATGACACTGATTTTTCCAGTGTTGCAAGAATTGGCTCAGGTACTCAGGAAACTCAGCCATGACATTCAAACGTAATGTTGTGTTACAAGACACAAACTCGGGTCAGAGAGTTTCACACTGCAGAAGAAGTGAAACTGATAGCAATGAATTGGTGCATCAACCATCCAATACACACAGTTCAACCTACAAACGTATGGTTTACTGCAATGTGTACAAGTACAGTGTCATCTGTTTTATGTCTAGACTTTCATTCCAAAATGAGACATCTGCCATTGGGGAAAAAAGTGACACCTAATCTTACAAAATGAAAAAATAATATTAAACTAAATTATGGTACTTTTTAAAGGGTGGTAAGCCACTTACTACTACTAGTAGTAGTAGTAGTAGTAGTAGTGTAGTAGTTGTAGTAGTAGTTTATTTGTCTCGAAAGCTTCAGTACGTAGCATCATGCTGGTTTTCATCCAACAGACTGAAGCAATTCATGCACCTTGATAGTATTGTGATGTGCCAATCACAATCCCCCTTTTGATAATGAAAAACAACTTTGTTTCTGTTTTAACGACGGTAACTCTTCCAGCCATAAGACTATGGTGGCCCTAAGGTGCACAGCACAACAACATTAACGAAGCAAACAAAAGCTGACAACATAATAACATTAACCCCCAACACAACAGCATTAACAGAAACGAAACATTTCTGAAAACGCTGCATTTGAAAAACAAATGTACAACACTGCAACATTCCATGACAACACAACAGTATTAATCCACAACACAGCAGCATTAATCCACAACACAACAAAACTTTTGCCAAAACTCAGCATTTCAAGTTATTCACAACGGAAGTGCTCCGGACCACTAGGGACAGTGCAACGTGGAATTGGTCGTGATCCTGTTCTCGCTCATTCAGAAATTGGCCAGGTTTAAATCCCTTAGCTAATTAGCTATTTAATCATCTCAACCAAAGAAAACTTGTCAATGTAAGTTTGCTTTAATGCATTTGATGTACCCGCTTCCAGAGAGTTTTCTACCGTTTGTGTTCCGCCAGTTGAAACCAAACTAATTCCATGTGACACTGCCCCTAGTGGCACTTCCATTGTGCATGACTTGAAATGCAGCATTTTGGCAAAAGTTTTCGTTTCTGTTAATGCTGTTGTGTTGTGGGTTAATGCTGTTGTGTTGTTGGTTAATGTTGTTGTGTTGTTGGTTAATGTTGTTGTGTTGTGGGTTAATGCTGTTGTGTTGTGGGTTAATGCTGTTGTGTTGTTGGTTAATGTTGTTGTGTTGTTGGTTAATGCTGTTGTGTTGTTGGTTAATGTTGTTGTGTTGTGGGTTAATGCTGTTGTGTTGTTGGTTAATGCTGTTGTGTTGTGGGTTAATGTTGTTGTGTTGTTGGTTAATGTCGTTGTGTTGTTGGTTAATGTTGTTGTGTTGTGGGTTAATGCTGTTGTGTTGTTGGTTAATGCTGTTGTGTTGTTGGTTAATGTTGTTGTGTTGTGGGTTAATGTTGTTGTGTTGTGGGTTAATGTTGTTGTGTTGTTGGTTAATGTTGTTGTGTTGTGGGTTAATGTTGTTGTGTTGTGGGTTAATGTTGTTGTGTTGTGAGTTAATGTTGTTGTGTTGTGGGTTAATGTTGTTGTGTTGTGAGTTAATGTTGTTGTGTTGTGGGTTAATGTTGTTGAGTTGTGGGTTAATGCTGTTGTGTTGTGGGTTAATGTTGTTGAGTTGTGGGTTAATGCTGTTGTGTTGTTGGTTAATGTTGTTGTGTTGTGAGTTAATGTTGTTGTGTTGTTGGTTAATGTTGTTGTGTTGTGAGTTAATGTTGTTGTGTTGTCATGTAATGTCACAGTGTTGTACATGTTTGATTGTTTTTTCAAATGCAGCGTTTCCAGAAATGTTTCGTTTCTGTTAATGCT
>OOFE01036459.1:0-13829 GCA_900323365.1 Monocentris japonica | reverse complement strand
AGCCTCATAAATCACAATGACATTCTGCGTCTGCACTGCCTCAGAAAACAACACGGACTTGTGGCAGAAGCAGCACATGGTATGTGTATGTACACACGTGTACACACACGTGTACACACACACACACACACACACGTGTACACACACACACACACACACACACACACACACACACACACACACACACATGCACACGCTCACACATACAGAGAGGGTTGCAGATGGGTAGTGTCAGATAGCCTTGCTCTACAAACAAGCTCGGGAAGACGACACCATGTCAAAACAGCTCATTAAATGCTATTAGCCAGTCATTTCAGCTAAGTGAATCCCCTCTCGATTCCTCTGGTTAGCAAACAGCTTTGGGGTCACAGCTAAAGACGAAGAAAAAAGACAGGCAAATGAAGCTGGGCCACTCACCCTAATGGTGCTTGTGGGACAGACATGGGGATAATGTGTTGTTGTTGTTAATGATGAGTGAAACAGGATTTGATTCTAATTATGCACAGAGAAAACCAATGGATGGTCTGCAGTCTACTTGCAAAACCATGCCATGCCACCTCCTCCTCCTTCTCTGGGTCAAGGAAAAGAAATCTACCAAATAAGAATGTCCAATGAGCTGTGTCATGCAAAAGGGTGATTCATGTTAGGCAATTAGAGAATTTAGTTACAAGCCTATTGCAAAGCTAATATTAAGTGTTTAAGGAATAAAACAATATAATTGTTGCTTACAGAGTGTACAAATTGGTGTGTTTACATGGACATATTGGTGCAATTTAAAAAATAATAAACATTCAATCATCAAATTGTCTAAGTATTTCTAAAATAAATAGTAAGTCCCTAAGTAGAATCTTAAAAAGCCAGTTATTTCTTTATTATCAGGCAGTTATTAAGTGCCCCCCTGGAAATTTAAGTTAAGCAGAGTTGCAGTCACCTTAAAGAGGACCCAAGTGTAAGGACCAGTTCTGTCTTTTCACTGATAATGTGTGCTGCTGTGTTTCTGTTCTCTCTGCAGTGTCCAAGCTGACTCCAGTCTTGTATTTTATTTGTAGATGTCGCTCAGAAACCACACATATTTGACACTTGGAATTAAGTGGACTGTGGTGATTGTGGGAAGATTTTATTAAAGTTTTCTCAACCTCAGACATTGAACAGCCCCCCCAGGATTTTGCTGTGAAAAATTGCAAATTCTGCAGTACGCTTTTTAAATTCTGCAAATGTAACACTGCAATTTCTGCAATATTATGAATAAAAAAACACATTTTTGCACTGATAGCGGTTGTTATGCTCCTCTGTCTCTCTGGCTGTCTTAAGTCTGTTTTTCATTTGAGGTCAATTGTTAACCTTCAACGGTGGTCTAAATAAGCAATATATGGTATATGGAATTTATGTCACAGTTAAGGTTCCTTATCTGCCAGACGTGCAGCAAAGCCTTTATAAAGCCACTACTACATTATTAATTTCTAATAATGTAGTAGTGGTAGTAGTTAGTAATTTCTCTTCTCTTTTAATATAATGATGATTTACTCATGGAATTTATATCACAGTTAAGGTGTGTTCTCTGCCTTCGTTGTGATATAAATCTAGTGGTTGCTAGACAGCATCTAGGGATAATTGTATTGAATCTTTGAAGTCATACTTCATTACATAGATATAACTGGAGGTAGACTTGAACATAACTTCAACATAAAAAATACTGTTTGCAATACTATAACATTGAAATGAAAATGGAGGCTGAACAGAGCAATAATCTATAGACCCAGAATGTCTGCAATGAGAATGGTCTGATGTACAACATCCTTTCCCAAAATTTTAGGGTGTCATCATCAAACCTCGTGTATTTTCAATAGTTCATTCTATAAAACTGGTTTTATTAGTTTGTATGTCTACTAGAATATACAAGGCATATTAATTTGGAGCACATTACAGATATATAGTAAAGCTTCTGTGGCAAGCCTGGTATGATGTTATTTAGTGTTATTTCGTTTTATTCTTTTCCATCCTGACATAAAGGATGAAATGACGGCATTCGGCCCTTTTTGAAAAGCTGTTGCCTGGTGCCTCCATGCAGACGCCTTTATAAATCAAGATGACTCCACGAAGTCAGACCACGGCCCAAATGGAGACTAAACAGAAGATTAATATGGCTCAAGGTTTTGATAAAGGTCAATTTGGTAAAGGTATGCATTCGTTTGAAGCAATTGTCACCGGTGATCTGGCTCCACCTGCAGAATTAGAGTTGCCATGGATACTTGCTGAGCAGGAAATGGTGATGCTTACCCTGCATGACAACATCTTAAATGTATTCATTACATCCCTATTTACCTGTGGGCAAAATAACACACATATATTTGTCCTAAAAACTTGCAACCAGTAGGATACTGAGATATCGGACTTATGCTATGTGCTATATCATAGGACAAAATATATACATTTCTTACAGCCTGGAACAATCCATGTGGGATATGAACATTTAAATACATGATGTTAAACTGGGTCTGGACTTAATCTAGTATGTAATTTCTTTTTTTGAATGTACTTATGACGAGATTGTGCCAGCAAAGCTGATGACCTCTTCTGGTTGATCAAATCACAAAAACAATTTGGACCTTGATGAAATACAAGTAAGAATTAGTTGTAGAACTAAGCTTCCATTCGTCACTTCCTGTGGGCTGAGAAGATTTATCGCCAGAGACCATACCAAACACCAGAATTTCAATTGGGCTAATAGTATCTTAGAATTGTGCCAGAGTACAAGGAAGCGAGAAACTCATAAGGGGTTTTGGAAGGCTTCACTGTTTTCTCACTGGCAGAATATTGGTTGTGACATTATTTTAGTGCAATATTTCTAAGATATGGCTGTCATCAATATGATTTGCCAACATTGTAATTCAACAGATATTACCACGAGGTTGTGACAATCAGGGCGATAAAACCTCTTTTTCTGAAGATATCTCAGTGCAGTGACAGTGCCTCCTGAGTGAGCAGGGTTTTAATTAAACCCCCAAACACAAGAGTTAAGGATAAAGTCTTCACAACTTAATGCCTTGTCAGTCGCTGCCATGAATGTGAAGAGATTGGTGAGGTTATTTACACCAAGGGGGCAGAGTTAATCTGTCTTGATGCTCTTAGATCTCTAATCAAATAGAAAGAGATTGTAAATATCACAGAATAATCCACCCAGCTCCTGTGGCAAGTAGTCAGATGGCTTCAGGAGTCCACACAGCAAAAAGAGAGTTGATATCTGACAAGCTGAACATTTATGTTGTGGATCATCTCATTAGGTCATGACTTTATGGGCCTCCCTGACATGAAGCTGAGTCTAAGCACTTTTCTCAGTGTCTGTTTCACAACCGAATATGAATATGCCAGAGTAAACTAAAGTAAGAGTAAACTAAACATAAAACTGCATGTTATAGTATGTGGTATGTACTCAGGTGTGAGAAAGCTGGTCAAAAATGTTAAGCTATGCAGAAATACTGCAGTAAGAAAGGAACATCAAACAGAAGAAGTTTTTGGCTTTGATGTCTAGTTACTGCCTTTATAGGTAAAATAGTTCCCAGGGATCTTGATGAAAATGAAGCAATGTCCATATTTCTCTATATTGAAAGAATAGAGACATTATAACTCCATTGTTCATCTCCTATGAAACTAATCACATTCTGAAACCAGGTAAAAAAGTTTAGAGGGGTCAGTCTTTCATTCCTCAATATACTGAGGCCTGTATGCATATTTCTTGGTTTATTCACATGTCCCATACAATTGTGAAAGCCTTGAGGCCAAAACCTCTGCTGAAAGGATTAAGTTCAAAGGCAAGCGAGAAAATTACTCACAGGCTCAAAGTCTTCAGCCGTGCAGTGGGCCTTCTTAAAGCGACAAGACTTCACCATATCCCACAGGCGGTGAGCTGAACGGTCGTACAGCCTTTTCCAGTCAAACTGGCCACAGCATGGAGCCTCTGGTTTGGTCCCATTGAGCAGCTCTTTGAACCATCCCCCATATGACTCATTCATATGGCCTGTAGATCTGTCTGGATCTGCAGATATAGACCTGATCCCCCTCACATGTTCCATGTCACAGGTAGTCAACGCAGATATTCTATATGGATTTAAATTACAGAATGTAACAGCGGGGAAGTTTATCTCTGACGCCATCTTTTCTTTAAGCTTGGTGACATGATGGAACTGAAAGTAATATGTGACTCTGCTGATGCTGTGGTAGAAAAACAAGCAGAGACACCCAATAAAAGCACCAGTCCAGAGGCAATGCCTGACTCGAGAGGATCCCTTGTTGACGACATGATCCAGACCATGGAGAGAGGTCTGTCTGGCAAACTGCTGCAGACCGTTTGGCAAAGTTTCCTCCTCTGGTTCAGAGTGTGAGTGGATGGGACAGCAGTCCGACTCTGGGTCGGTTCCACCCCAGTCCCACAAAAGTGAATCTGACATGGTCCAGCTCATAATATCCAGCAAGGCTGAAGTGGAATGCATGGGCTTTTATACCAAACATCTTTGGGATTGAGCAAGGCAGGAAACCCCAAGGGAGAGCATTTCCAGTCAGATGCATTATCTGTAACATTTATCAACACTCTATTTCATCTAAACAGGAAACTAAGTTCAAATGTATGCAGCCCATCATAAAAATAAAAGCAAAGTTGATGGAAAATGGACACATAAAAGCTTTCTTTTGTTTGAGTGAGTGAGGAGAGCTATTCTACAGGTCTTTGTTCCCACTGGTCCTGATAAAGAGGCATGATGAAGGTTCATTGATCCACCATTATGTTTAACAGCTGTGCCACAATAGGAGCGAATTTGAGAGGATTCAAAATGTAGTTTTAGTTTGAAAGCATTGTGGCAAACCAAATCCAATATGTTCAATTTGTAGTATATTTGTTTTCATTAACAACAAAGACAGAACAACTCAGGGTGAATAGTACAGCGTCTAGAACTAAAAATATTTCAACAAAAAACTACAGCTAAAGCGTATATTATAGAGCGGCGTTGTACACTTCCATATGATATGTGTGTGTGTGTGTGTGCGCATGTGTGTGTTGGCATGCATCAAAGTGTCCAGCTCAAGAAATCTTAGAAGCCCTATGCACAAGGCTAGTAAACAAATGTGGATTCAGGCTTCATATTAGTACATCTGCTTCATGCTTTAATTTATCTTGAAATCATACAACTGAGATGATGCATACGATGTAATCAGTTAGCCAAAACTATCAAATAGCATCTATACTGATCATTTAAAGGTGCTACATGTGGAATTCCCCTCTCTGGCGTCGCCCCATGGGGAGCCAAAGCAGAAGTTAAGTAGGTTTACTAGTAAGAGATGCAGGTCCCCACCACGTAGCCATGTAGTGTGGTAAACATAAGTATGTATAATCATAAATTAATCATAATTCCACTAAAATCAGACTGACTTCAGCTATGACATATTTCAGAATGGGAACTGTACAGTTTGTAGTTTGCTTATATCAAGAAATCTGCAACGTACTGGAATAGACAGGATGAACCAGAGCCAGGGGAGGATGGCGTCGACATTGGCACTCCATTCGTTTTGAAGAGCAAGAATATGTAGTTTGAATAGTGAAACTGGAATAAAGTTGTAGATTACTTGCAAAGTAAAAATGGTTCCTGTTTTGTTCCTTAAAGTAATCCAGCAGATTTCCTGCCAAATCCGTCTGTTGGTACACAATGTAAAATGTAGTGTAGAGGCCGGTAGATGCTGCCAGTCTACTTGGCGATGCTCTCTTTTCTTTACAGTAATTAACAGTAATAAACAAATGTGTCAAAGTTAATGTGGTACGGACTTATTAATGTTAAAATTCTACACGAAACACCTTTAAAAGCAAAAATACTTAATATATCATGGCAAAAGGACTATCAAGCACTGTAAAAATGATCATGGAGTCTTCTTTAAAAAGAAGCTGTTTCATGTCACGTGCCTCATAAAAGCTGTCCTCTTTTTTTATTGGTTATTGATGGCATCCCAGCATCACATAGATACACACCATCTTCTTAGATCTGCTAAGATAAAATTGATCCAGCATAGGCCTAGCTGGCTTCCAATTAACACCTCAGAGTTTCATTCCACTCACCAACACAATGTAGTTTCCAGGTCTATGCCCCTCAACAAGTATTTCTGAAATTGCAGTGGGTACACAGGCCAGAAATTGTTGAACAAAGACAGCAGTTTAATAGAAACTGTGCTCAAGCTGGGATAGCCTATATATAGAGAGGCTGATCATAATATCTGCAGGAAGAAGATTGATGGTTGAGCATGTCTTGTGGACAGGACAGTCCATCTTCCTAATACAAGAACCTTTGAAATTGGGCAGAAAGTGAGTTGATATAAATAGGATGTGATGCTGCCTGCTACACTGGCCTGTCATGATCAAGATAATCTACATCACCTCATTGGCCAGGGCAAGTTATTTTATTCAAATTGAAATGTGATTGATTGAAATGTGATGAAATAATTTGGCAATCTCTGTAATAACAGAGAACAAATGGTGTTAAAAGGGAGCTAATTCACATACGCTATTCTTACAATTTTGGAATGTTGTGTTCGAAGTTGTCATAATAAACCTTCCGCTGCACTCATTTGGGAGTAAAACGATTTTGTAAAGTCAGTGTCACTCGGATTGTTAATGATAAAGGTCCAGGCTGTCTCTCGTTGCCATCACAGATCAGAGACTTGACTCTCTGGATTCTAGCTTTGGGAGAGAGCCCCCAAACACCAAGTAAACAGTCCACCAACAGTCACATGTCATCCAGATGACATGTGACATGAATTTTGTCATAAACCAAACCAGTGTCATATAACATGTTTAAAATCTATTATAGCACTTGAAAATATTCATTTTTAACGTTATATGCTACACTGCTCTATGCAACTTGCTGGACTCTGCTGCATGCTTTCTGCGGCATAATCAATGTCATCTCATTCACCAAGCATAATTATATGAATGCTGAGCAGAGATAGGTTAATCATGAACACATCATATCTGTACAGAAGCAGAATGCACAGCTTCCTTTTTACATTCCATTGTATCATTTCTTCAATGATGTCAAGCCATCAGTGGGCATAGCCTACGCTATACCATTGTCTGTTAGACTAGGCAGCGCAATAGAGAAAAATAATAATGGCTAATCTTCTTATTCTGTTTGTTTATTACTGGTGCATTGTGCAAATATTAAAATCACCGGATGACAATGCATGTTCATTAGACAGTGATAATGATTTTCTAATCTCAGTCAATTTGAGTTGCTCCATAATGCTCCAAAATTACCCTGAACTGGCTAAGTAGAATTAGGTTTTTACTCCTTACCATCCCAGATAGGCTGAAAAAAAACATCCTTTCTATAGAATTAGTTTCACCAAATTATAACACTGAGCTAATTAATATTTCCATGTCTGTCTGGAGGTAATAAAATTACGGATTAGATGAATTGCATTATTTTTTCTCCAACAAGACTCACTCCTGCAGTTAACTGATTATAAATATTTGCAAACAGAGGCATATTTAGTGTGTTCATGGGGGGAAATCAATGCAAAGACATTCATGGACTTGTTTTCCACGTCGTTTCCAGGGCAAGAGACTCCTCAAACGTATGAATTACTAGTAGAGCAAAAGATGATGCCCAAGTCCAAATGTGAACTCGATCCTACTAATTCAGTATGTTCACTCTATGTTAATGCTTAAAAAAACATCACAAGAATCGATAATGGAGGCCCCATCTGAGCAGCTTTCTTTCTTCACCAGTGTAACAATTAAGAAAAAAAATGTTCCCAGGGAAGAGCACGCTCTATCACCAAAATGACCAAATCAGAATGCCGTGCTTTTCACTAAATGTGCGCAATGCATGGGAAGCATGCCTATAACGCTGGTCAAAAAATAAAGCCTCATTGTGCCTGTCATGGTCATGCATGTGTAAATTACATTTTAATGTCATTATTCCATGCAAATTGAGATTGCGGCCAATTCACTAAGACTTCACAATGCAAAAAAAACCCAAAAAGCACCCAATCTGTGCTTGCAATTAGTACCGATGAGGACTATTTGCTTGTGCAGTGCTCTTTTCAAGGGCTTGTTTGCGCCAAAACCTTCTTAGTGAATAAAATGAAAATTGCACAGTTGCACTGCATAAAAAAGCAGATTGCTCTCACAACTAGTCCTAGTGAATCTGCACATCACCGTGCATTCACACTGCAAGCAACAGAAGTCCATTAATTTCCTATAGACCAGGGAAACTCAGCCAATGTGTGGACAGTCAACAAGCTTGTCGGCAGTACCTATTTAATACTGAAAGAAAAGAATTGGAACACTGTTTTTTTCTGTGGACATTCTCCTGCTGCAGTAAGATCAAACAACTTTGGCCTTTGGCATGTTATGATTATTCTGTTCTTAACTTACCAGCCAAGGCACCAATAAACACAGTCCTTGGAATTCTAAACTCTGAGCAAAATGAATTTAAGTCCTTTCAACCACTTGGAAATGTGCCATTATTTGTGAATTATATATGGGGGTAAATTTTCTACTCCTTGGTCTGTCAGGATCATATGTTATTCAATCTAATGCAAGTGGTCTTAAGAGTGAACTAAAAGGTGGCATGCAGTCTTGAGAGTTCATTGTATTTGGAGAAGTGCCCAAAGCCTACAGGATTGACATTATATAGCTGTAGTACTTGTCTGCACTGGGCTCCAAGAACAAACAGTGAACTTATATTGACCCAACACCTAAAGAATGGCCACATCCTAATGGCCAAATGAACATACTTGTGTAGAGGAAATGTACTTGCATGGCTTGCAGAGCAGCCTTGGCACATTTCGGAACCAGATCTATTCTATTTTGATAATCTTGCTTCTTTTGATTTGTCATTAATTGCATCTAGTTAACCAGATCCATATGAAGTACCAAACATACAATGAGCAAACACGTGACTGTCTCAAAGGATATTGTCAAGCTGGTAGACTATTCTCAAAAGTCATTAATATACACACCATCACATAGTCTTTGTTCAATATTGAACAAAGACATCTGACAAAGATTAAAAATGTTTCTGCTGGTGGAGAGAAGAATCAGCCATTCGGTCCAGTCATTCAGTTGCTTTCTAAATTCATCCCTTGGTCCCTCCCTCTCCTCTGTTGTTTGAATTCATGTGGGACCTGTTTTTGCAATAATTGCTTCTGTTTTATAGGGCAGGATGATGGTTAATCTCAAGAGAAACATCTCAGATGAAAAGATATAATAAATAAAGCTCCAACATCTCCAAAGGGAACTGATCGATGATGCTCAACCTTGAAAGTCTTTTGACAGTCTTACTAACTGACTGATTGCAGGGGGATGTGATGTGTGATGTGATATATCCAGGTGACATTCTCAAAAATCCAACAAAAATAGCATGTTTTCCCTTCAGTTCATTTATAGGCCAGATTAAGGACAAACATGACTTTTAATGAGTTGTGAAACATTTGTAAAAGCAAACAATGTTAAAACCCTTAAACAGGATTGTTTTTTTTTACTTTCGGCTGACTGACCACCATAAGAGATGTCAACACCATCAAATTATGTGTCACCATTGTGACATATTTAAGAAATCTAAAATATTATAAAATTAACGGTGGATTTGTGCATGAGGCCTTCAGATGGTCACCTCTGATACGTTTTAGCATTGAAATTGTACACATTTTCAACAAGAGCAGCACTTTTCTTGATGGGACATGCTTTGTCCCACATCGCAAGTGATTAGACATGAGTTACACACCCTTATCATACTGCTTTTAATTGGGAATTCAACAATACAATACAGAACATCAAATCCTGAGTTTAGATTTACTTTGGGAAGGTTTATAATGCATAGGAATGTGTTAAGGGGGAAAAAGGAAAACACATGTTCAAACTGTGCTGAAGGCAATTCAGCTGAGTCAGACACAGAAAGACAGGAGAACGGGAGAACGAGAGGGGGCAACATTCCCCAAAAGCTCCCCAGGGGCCATTTTTTTGGGAGTGGGCAGTGTTACTACACTTGCAAGGATAGCTCACTGTAGATAAGAAATTGCTGTGGCCTTCTCAGCCTTGCATTGCGTTCTATGTAACACTATGCCTTATCACATTCACTAAGCAGTTTCACAACCAATTTGCCATTCAAGTGCTTAAAGATAACCCTAAAGAAAAGTTGCTCACTGTTAGAGCTGGTCAAATGTTCTGAAGGTTGCCAAAGACAACATGACTCACTGGAGTTAATGAGACACTTTTTGATAGATTAGGCAACCATGCTTGAGTCACAGAAAAGGGTCAGAAAACAGTCTAAATCAAATAAGCTATCTGATTTATTCTGGAAATAAGGTGAAAGGTTATCTGATAATGATGGCAATACAACTACCTACATGCATAGTTGATTCTTGTTTATCCCAACTTCAGAATTACAAACAGCTTAAAGAAATGTGGTGGTTACATTTAAACTACATAGAACATTTCAGGTGTGTATGCAAGGTTTATATTTTACAATAAACTTTGGTTTGCAAATACCCCCTGAAATATGAGCACTGGACAAAGGTCCATCGTCAGACTCAAACTCATAATAATGCCACAACCACATGGCATGTTCTCAAGACCACAGAACACACCAAGTGTGGCATCTTTTGTCTGAAATGCATTTTTTTCTACCCAGTATCAAGACTAACCTAACTATACATTTTAACTTATTTTTTCTTGACAAAGTAACCAATACATTTTGCCTAAAACAGGTAATTCTATCATTCCGTAAACCTATTCCTTAACGTAATATTTCAAAATAACAAAAAAAAACATTCTTTGTGACACTCAATGTGATGATTCAGACAAATCCAGCCTCTCAGGTCTCTAATGTCAATAAAATAATACTCAGAGCACACACACAGAGCTTAATTTGGTGTATATACCTACCCTTACAGTAAAACAAATACAGCAAGCACATGCATTATGGGCTTTCAATGCTGATTATCAAGTTTAATCTCATCAGCTTCTTATTGATTATTTTCAAGTTTCACATGAAGTCTCACAGCTTTTTATAAAGCACTTGTAAACGTAGCTGCTCTCTCTCCCCTGAGTGCAGTCAGTGTGTTAGTTGTTCATTTAAAACCCATCTAATTCATTATTCAAGGGCATTATTTTCTACATTGAATCTATTTCCTGCATCAGCGATGCCAATAATGGCTCCCAGAGGATTCTGGATTGCCATGCTTTCGCTTCCCCTGCTTATAACACATTGCCTTCATAATAGTGCTACAAACAAATTCAACACACACACACACACAAATCGATGTTTCAAGGGCTTGTAGTGTGAAGCAAAGTACTCTACTAAGTGAAATTTCTGTTCTTAGCGAAGTGCTGGCCAACGGTATCACTCCAAATGAAAATATTTTTAGAGATATGATTCAGAGGCCACAGCTCACAAAGCTATCAGCAGTATGGCTGAATTCAAAACACAAGCACCAAGACAATGTCTGGTCCTAAATTAAGTTGTATGTGACTCATCATACTACAGCAGAATCATCATACCTACACTTTCTTTGTTTTTTGGTCTGAGCCTCAGTGGTAAAGTTTACTTTGTTGCATTTTTGTATTTGGTTCGTTTAGGTTCACACTGCCCAATTATGAGCGAACCAGGGCTTGTACGCAAATGTCACATACATTCACAAGTCGCTCATTTATTAGACAGAGTTTTGGTAACCTGTCACCCTATGAGGTTAGAGATTTTCACAGCAGGGCGGAGTCAAAATAAGTCTAATTCAGGCTAACTAAGCATGATGGACTTGTCTGAACTCTGTGCTTTATTTTAGGATCTCATTGCTTACGATTGATTCAGTAGAGCCTGATTTTTATGCTTGCCAGCAGTGCAAGCACCTATATCTCGTTAAAACTGTGTTCACAAGCCTGGGTTCCAGCGTGAGAAACAATTTTTTTCATTTTGGGTCCCAAGAAACTCTGCACAGAGTTGGTTACGTTGTATAACTCTCACAACAGGAGCCATACCAGATCCATATTTGATTACTGATATAGTCTGTCTGTCATTTTGAACATCAGGTTCATACTAATGGCAACCTTCTTGGAGAGAGTTAAGATTGACAGACTCCTGCTGTAACATGTAAGCGTAGCAGAATCAATGGATTCACAAGGGTGTTGGGGAAGACAGTCTGACTCCCTGTGACTTTTTTGTCCTGTGAAATGGTTTCAAAATTGTCTCATGCTTAATATATTATATATGTTGTCTGTCAGTAATTGTCAAATGCATGTCTAACATTGTGTGAGTAAGGAAAAAAAATGTTACTTGTTACTGATTGGTTGGCAGGCTGAACAGCATTTTAACGGGAACTGCTACACTGTGGCTATATAATTTATTTCTTAAGCACTGATAGCCACCTTTTCCTGTCTTGACGTCACTCGACACTTGGGGCTATGTTTGTTGTTATGCTTTTGACATTATGTGACACCTTTTTCAAAGAATCATTAGTAAAGGAAAAAGAGAAATGGAAGCTGCCAAAATGAAGAATATATGAGTAAATAAAAGGCTGCCACCTCCAGCATTTGGTCCAAAATGTTTAAAAAAAAAAAAAAAAAAAAAAAATCATTCTGGTCAAAGATAATTGCACCGCTGACCTTTTTACTAAATATAACATAACTCCATAGACATAAGGGTTGCCTAATGTAATGTTAAAAATTAGAAAAATATATATGATGGCAGTTCATTAATGTACATTTACAGAATATATCTTATAGATTAAACTATGTAGGCGTTTGTTGTGTCAGCATTAAAGAGACAACAAAAACTGCCTTTCAAAGATTTCACAACTTGATATTATAGTTATATACATATATAGTATGTATTTTAGGGAAATAAATGTAGAGAATTCTCCTAAAAATTATATATTTTTTTCCCCCCTTTTCAAGCTCACAATCACAAAGAGATCACAAGGATTATGAAAATGATAGCATGTCTCCATTTTCCCACGTACTTTGCTTAATACTCATAAATTGCTTCCACTTTAAGGGCCCAATGCACACTGTAAAAAAGACTAGCCTTATGTAAAAATTACTAAAGGTTAATGATAACTTGCTACAGTGCATTCAGAAAGTATTCAGACACCTTCACTTTTTTCACATTTTGTTATGTTGCAGCCTTATGCTAAAGTTATTTAAATTCATTTTTTCCCTCATCAATCTACACTCAATACTCCATAATGATTGAGTGAAAACAGAATTTTAGAAATTTTTGCAAATTTATTAAAAAGGAAAAACTGAAATATCACATTGACATAAGTATTCAGACCCTTTACTCAGTACTTAGTTGAAGCACCTTTGGCAGCGATTACAGCCTCGAGTCTTCTTGGGTATGACGCGACAAGCTTTGCACACCTGGATTTGAGATTTTCTGCCAGTCTTCTCTGCAGATCCTCTCAAGCTCTGTCAGGTTGGATGGGGACCGTCGGTGGATAGCCATTTTCAGGTCTCTCCAGAGATGTTCAATTGGGTTCAAGTGAGGGCTCTTGCTGGGCCACTCAAGGACATTCACAGAGTTGTCCCTAAGCCACTCCTGCGTTGTCTTGGCTGTGTGCTTAGGGTCATTGTCTTGTTGGAAGGTGAACCTTCGGCCCAGTCTGAGGTCCGTTTTCATTAAGGATATCTCTGTACTTTGCTCTGACCAGTCACCCAGTCCTTGCCGCTGAAAAACACCCCCACAGCATGATGCTGCCACCACCATGCTTCACCGTTGGGATGGTATTGGGCAGGTGATGAGCGGTGCCTGGTTTCCTCCAGACATGACGCTTAGAATTGAGGCCAAACAGAT
>OOFE01036456.1:0-16239 GCA_900323365.1 Monocentris japonica | reverse complement strand
ACACCCCTTCATGGCAACGGTATTCCCTGAAGGCAGTGGCCTCTTTCAGCAGGATAATGCACCCTGCCACACTGCAAAAATTGTTCAGGAATGGTTTAAGGAACATGACAAAGAGTTCAAGGTGTTGACTTGGCCTCCAAATTCCCCAGATCTCAATCCAATCGAGCATCTGTGGGATGTGCTGGAAAAACAAGTCCGATCCATGGAGGCCCCACCTCACAACTTACAGGACTTAAAGGATCTGCTGCTAACGTCTTGGTGCCAGATACCACAGGACACCTTCAGAGGTCTTGTGGAGTCCATGCCTCGACGGGTCAGAGCTGTTTTGGTGGCACGAGGGGGATTTACACAATATTAGGCAGGAGGTTTTAATGTTATGGCTGATCGGTGTGTATATATAGTTAAAATGCTCAATGAATATTTAAAAATAAAAAAATAAAAAAAAAATAATAAAAGGCCGAAAGCTTACAATGAACAACAAACTCAAGTCCAAGAGAGATATTTGAGAAGCTCAAGTTAGATCGAGTGTCGCTCATGATGGATCCTACAGGTTGCCTAGCTATAAAAAAAAGAGGGATAATTTGACATATGAGAACTCATTTTTAAGAAATCAATGAACCACTCCTTGTCAACCACTTTCTATCATACACCTTCATTAAGGGATTCAATGTGTTCTTCATTGTAAGGAAGCACTGCAAGGACGTTTTGAGGCTTTGGCATGTCGTAGCTGTTTTTGTTTTCTTTTCACACAGCTTATTCAGATCACGCCAACAGTTATTAGTTTGACCTGGGAAGGGCTGGGTGTGAGTGACAGAAAATGTGCCAGTGAAATTGCCCTGTAATCATATCTACAAGTTTTTTTTGGATGGAGTGCTTAGTGTTTCAAAACAAAAAAAAAATATGGAAGAGAGAATAAATCAAAACTACAAACCAAGAAATCAATATTTAGAGTCAGAGGTTCAGATTACTTTGCAACTGCACCAGAAATAAGGAATTGGCTTCAGTGGAAGAGCAGTGAGTGTCAAAGCTACCTCACTGTTGCAGATAATGCCAGTCATCAATAAGAGAATTTAACCATGTAGGGCTAATTCAGTGTTGACAGATTCACATGTGAATTTAAGTCACTGGCATATCTGCGTAAGAAGAGATGTAGACGTTCCAATATCCAGACAAAACTCCTAACCCAACTCAAAACTCGACTTTCATACAGGCTAATGGTCAGCATAATTACAAGTTATGCCAAGTTATTATTACACGGCTGGAGCAACCTCACATAAACATGGGGTTGACTTGACGATTATTTGAGTGGGTGAAGTGGGAGGCAAAAGGGAAGGGAGAAGCAATGGGTGGGATTCAGACATCATAATCTGACCGACCCTGCGATCAGACAGCCAGCCCTAAATCCAAGACTTGTGACAGTGAAACGGTGAGGGCTATTAGGCTCAGAGGGCCAGCAGTCTATGGATGATCTCACCATGCTGAAGCCATGGAAGCAGATCCCCACATACATAAACCATACTCTCTGTCTCACCACCAGCACGCCATACAGACACAACAACAGATGTACGCCAAACGCCAGACCATTACACAACACATGTCTGTCGGGCGCAAGTGGCGTTACCACAGCAAACCAACCTCCCACCATACTGGTACATTCCACACCTTCACTTTACTGGGGTGGCATCTAAACACAACTTGACGTTTTCTCTTCCCTTGCAGCCTCATTCCTCGGTCTATAACAGACCATGGTCAAGTAAAGTTATGATTTTAGATGTTTTGAACACAGCTCACAACCGTGGTGTCACACAGGGAAGTCACCTGGGGGGTGGGCGCTATTTCTGAAGATAGTGCAGTGCAGATAGTGCTTCTGGGTGATGGGGAAAAAGGCGAAAGTGTTCTCATTTGTTGGTGTGTGTGTGTGTTTGTTCATTAAAAATTAATGGCAAAAGACAAAGAAGGGAGAATTGATGTTGACAATGATAACTACAGTGTGCATAATTGATATAATTCTTCTTCCTACAACTCATTATTTGCTCGTTGCCCCGAGGGAGAAGGAGACAGCTTTCATAACAACTTAAGCAGTAATGAGGTGGTCTAGTTTCTAGTGCAGTGTACTGTAAAAAGCCATATTGCTCCTTTTAAAATGATTCCTAATTGAAGTTAAACGAAAAACAATGGTCTGTGAAGTACGAGAGAAAGCAATATCTCGAGAAACGCACTGAATGTGGGAAGCAGGACATTCTTGGGAGGGTTCTTGGCGGACAAAATATTGAAGAAAATGAGGAATAAGGGGAGCACACACACATGCATATCAAATTTCCATAAACAAACATTCAGTTTCCTGAGGCTCTGTAAAATCCTGCAAAGTTGGTAAGTACAGCAGGAAAAGGCTTATGATGGGAATGATATTTTCCCCCCGTTTTGCCATGTCATTTCGTCTGGATCAGTAGTCTAAATGGGATCTGCACAGATAGGAAACAAATGGCCAGAGACAGGCTGCCCGGTCCAATTACCTCATTTGCTTTTTCTAAGAGGAGCTTCTACTAAAATAGCTTCTATCTTGTCACTCCAGATGATTTTATCCGTTGGGATTACAAACACGTAGACACTAATGGTCACAAGTTTTCATGACGTTTTAAAAACTGCTGATATGTTCCAGCAGAGTGAAGTAGCCATTAATAAAATAATATCCGAGTTGCTGGCATGCGTAGAAAATCCAAAACAACACACACCCGGGCTCCTCGCGCCTACTGGAGTCTGCCAACAAACTGATGATAACAAAAAAAAAAACATCATCGCAATATTTGCGTTAAGAAGCTAACGCGATTAGACATTTTAGATCGAGGTTAGGTTATGCTGACGTATAATTCAGTGTACTGACTGTGTACAGTGTGTCCACAACTCACCAACTATCACACACAGCACGTCCATCACCACGTACAGCTTCTTTTTCCTCGGGTCCTTCATGTTCTTTCTGTTCATGTGCGTTCTTAAAAGCAATAATAACGAAAGCGGACGATTACTTTATGAACAAGCCAGCTAGTGTGAAGTCCATCGGCGCTCGCTTGCCCTAGAATAAAACTGCAGGCTGTGCAAACAAACAGGCAACCTGTACTGCGAGTTCTTCCGGGATTATCTTCCCTACCTGCTCTGACATTGACAGCATAGGTGTGTAACTTTCCTCCAAAGACAACCTCTTAAAAACTCGTGTCCAAACGCATAGGCGGCGGTACTGCACTCTTGCGCTCCTTAACGCGCATTACTTTGTGTCCACGGTTTGGACTAGAGAGATCCTTCGTCCGGGAATCCAATATAAACTCTTTTTCTCCAACACACACCACGCCACTGCAGTGATCCCTCCTCCCTACTTCCTCGTCTGGCTCCTCTCTGTCTATCCTATCATACCTCCGAAGTTAAACGCACAGACGACAAAAAACCGCTGCGCGATTTCACTTGAACTGTCTCTACTTGCTTTGCAAATCGTGGTGTTTTGTTGAGACCCCAGAACGCATTCAGCTATACCATCAGGATTAAACCAGGAGGAGGTGCCTGAGCGCCTAAAACACATGTGCAACTACACTATCACGTCAAAAAACCTCAATACCTCAGAAAAATAAAAGAGATGCAGGTCCTGAGATGAACTACTGACGTGATAAGTGCCTTCGTTATCATACACTCACTGGACTTAATCCAGAAGTTGAAATGTTTGCTTTCGGAGCAGTAGAGGATTTTAAATGAGTGCATCAGGGTCGTGGTTTTAATGGAAAACTGAGCCCTGTTCCCATTTCTAAAATACTGACATATTGACATAGAAAGCCCCACATGATCTCATCCCAAGTACTCCAATTTCCCCATGAAAGGCAACACAGGCTAAACACTTCAACTGCTCAATTCTGTGGAGAGCTTGTTAACCTTTCCTCAAGAACACTCCACTCTCCTAGATAAAGAGAGAGACAGAGAGAGAGTCTGAAAAGCTGAGTTGTTTCATCCTGACTGGGGGTTGGCAGGTTGAAGCTGACTAATAAAACCAAACAGGGGCTAAATAAGATCCAAATGTACCACTGGCTACAAACATTAATCAATGCCCTCACATTAGAGGGAGGCGGGGAGGGGGCCCAAGCTGAGCACTGTGGCCCCAGTTGGTGGGTACTTCAAAAATACAGAGAGGACAACAAAACTTCCAGCCTTCAAAAAGCAGGGAGACTTTTTACAAGCCCTGCTGGGATTGTAGAATTAGCATGACTTAACACCAGCATGACTCCAAGCCAAAGTGCTTTTTGCTTTAGGCAGCCGGGGTAGCAGTCAGCAGACAGCAACAGGCCACTGGCTGTATGCATGCAGTTTACATGTTAAACCCTACATTTCCACCTCAAGTCCATTGATTCATTCACCTTGAGTTAAGCAGATAATCTTGCATGCACACACACATTCTATGTCTCACACCTTTATTTGTCTTTCTGCACACTTACATGGCGAAATTAAAAGCATAACCGCTACCAATTAAAACCTGGTAGTCTGCAAGTAAAACAAACTGATATCAAAAAATATCTGGTAAAAAACAGGAAGCAGTTCAACAGCACGGGGGCCTTCAGTATAACTGCAAAAGAATCAAGATAATCCATTCAAATTCAAAGCTGCCCCCTTCTGGTTGTTTCTAGCAGCAAGACACATTGTAGCTCAAGACTGTCAAAACACTAAAACTGAAAGGACAGATTTCATCCACCCCATGTAAAAACAATAACAATTTACAAAATTGGATATATGTGTGAGATACAGACAGATGGCATGTGACCAGTAGTCTTCACCCAGAGAGCAATACCACTGAATTTTAGCCCTCACGTTATTCTACTGTTATCCTATGTTATTTTATGTTCTAATTCCTCTATATGCTCAAAGAAACAGCCCCATGTTGTTCATCTTGATGGCATAAAAATACATATGGGAAATCCAAATGAAATGGTATTCCCCCTACATGTTCTAATCTATTGTTCATCCTTCATTTTATTAGAAAGCTCAGCCCATACACATTTCAATACCAGCGCAAAGGTGAAATTTAGAGTCAAAACACAAACAAAGGAGCCCCATCACAGAAAACATAGGTTGGAGAAATAACTGTCAAATTGACTGAATTTTTGAGAGTGAAGACGAGTTGTCAGTCTGTGACAGCCCAGCAGAAATTCAAAATGTACCTTCAAGGTATAATAATTGTTTGTGAGCTGTGGGCTACGATAGGAAGGCACAGGTTCCACATGCACAGAATGCATCAACAAGCGCTATTCTTCTTCAGCTATCCATGCAATATCCATGATTCCCCTTAAACCATTATTTTTTCAGAAAGAACAACATGATTTTAAGCACTTTCATCGTACAATGTATTAGCTAGTCTACAAGTCGAAGTTTGTTCCTCTCCTTCATAGTAGAATTTATTCTTGGTGTGTCCAGAGCTGGAGGTCCAGGCAGTCAGGCTGCTGAGGGCGGGGTTGGGAACTTGGGGCCAGATATTCTGTTGTATCCTGAGGACAACAAACAGGCACTTTAAAGGGATACCTTGATATTTTGAATTTTAGTTTTTTGTTCAGCAGGTACTTACTCACATTATGGGAAAAAAGGTGCCTGCCTGCATTTGTTTTTTCTAGCATGCCTCAGTGGAACCAATGCTCACTACAAGCTGAAAGCTGTTCTTCTAGTGGACATTTAGCAGTTTTCTTCAGATACACAGCCTGTTAACATTTTTAGCATTCCTCATTGAAATAGCTAGCCCTTATTGGGTTCTTCTTACTGTTAGCCCTTTACCAGTTTCTACATAGTCTCAGAGCTATCCAAAAATGCATTATTAGTACTGTTAATGTTCCTCATTGAATCCAATGATGGCCACCAATCACACTGCTAGCCCAAAGTTGTTGTTTCAACTGACTGAAACGCCAGACAGATCATTCTTCCCATTTCCCATTTGTGATAAGGGTCTGGTGAAGAAAATGCTGAACTTAAATTGCTGAATGTCAAGGCACTCTTTCAATTACTTTCTCAGTCTCACACTCAATCGAGGCTGCTCTGCTAGTTTGGCCTCATACAAATAGAGTAGGCATGTCTTATAGAAACTTGACTAAGTGGGGAAAACAAATGACTGGGGTACTTAATCATTGCCTGCTGGGAGATTGTCACCCAAATATTGGTATTGGACCAAATTAGAAAATTGATTTTGTATTTTTGCCTGTCTTGTTGTTGTTGTTGTAACATATTTGTCTGCCTCCACTGTTAAATGACTGTAGAAAAGCAAGAAATAAATAATAAAACCCCGGAGGCTACCTGGGATGGCCAGTTTGTATCTATTCCCTCATGCTGATCAATTTGTCTACGCAATTACAGCCTGGTCCTAATCAGCCAGAGAAACCTGGCCTGAGAGCAGGAGGCCAGATAAGATATAAGGACAGTTGCTGTCACAGCAAATGAGGGCAAACCTTTTCTGGTCTGCTACCCTCTGCCTGTACTCCCTTCTCTCTTCATCTGTGCACTAGTTCACGCTTATGGATTTTAATGGAAACTCTACTATCGACACCAAGCTCAAAGCAACCAAATCTGTCTAATCTATGATAGGGGATGAATAAGAGTAAACTTTGGGAGGAATGTAGGGAATGGGGAATATCTGCACGACCTTGTGCATTTTAAATCTTGCACACAATGACACTTTTCAGTCACAGGAATGTAGGTTCTCCATAACTTCCTTGGCCCAATGCACTACTGGTCACTGCACTACACTCTACACCTGCAACCATACTGCATGCTACGCTGCTTCAGAACAGTGTGAAGCGGGCTACTGACTGAAAGGCCACTGATTTGATTCTTTGGACCAGCTGGGAACATTTGGCTGGGGAAAATGATGCCTCAGCTGCCGGTGAGGTGTAATCGAGCAAGGCACTTAAGCCTAACTGCTTGTGTGATCAGTAACACTGGACAGATCCCAGGGGTGAATGTGTGTACCTGTACTGACATGAAACATGACATGAAATATTGTGTCTGGCAATCAGGAATGTAGTGGAGTGTGAACCCAGCTAAAATCATTTTACCCACCTTTTGTATTTGCAGGAACATACATTTATGAGGTAAATATATAGTGTACATCTTAATAAGTAGTATCAAACTGATGTAAGTTAAATGCATGTTAAAGGGGAAAAGCATGAATTAATGTTTTTCTGAAATGACAATACATTTTTGGTTATACTGCATCATTGTTAATCAAAAATAACAGCACATGGACAGATCCTCTTACCTCTGCCTCCAAGGAATAATGATCAGGAGCAACACCACAGTGAACAGAGGAGGGAGGGCGCAAAACAGAATGGTCCTGAACGAATCGCCTCCCTCTGACAAACACACATGCACATCATGCTGTTGTAATCCTTCATTCAAACAGATAACAGTATATATGACTCTGTTGGTCCTTACCTATAGTGACCCAGAGAGGTGGCCCGGCTTGCCCCTCTCCTGCCACAGTGTGAGCTGTCATATAGATCTTATAGACTCCAGACAGACCAGTCAGATGGTAGTGCAGCTTCTCACCTGGCACCATGTGCACCCCACCTGCACCTCAACAAAAACAAATGCTCATTTCCCTACTGCTTCAACTGACACAGACATAACTACACATTTCCATCTGCTGTAAGTGACACTGAAATGTGTTTGATAAAGATCATGCAGAGACTGAGCCACAACATATCATTTTCCCAATCTAATTCAATGGCACTTTTCTTACATAATGAATGAAAATGCATTTAAGATTGTAAAATTGTGTAACTTGATTGTAAAGGTTTCCCGTGTATGAAATTCATATAAAATGTGTGAAATGTCTGAATTTAAACTGTTTTTAGCCACATTGTAAGAGATAGAGGACATCATGGGACACCGAATTAGAGGTGGGTAGTAGCAATCCACAAAATATTTTAGAGTGGTTTTTACTAAAGTGGAAATACAGGGGATTCAGGAATTACGACCAATCCTCTATTGTCAGCAACCACGCCTGAAGCCATGACCGCACCACAAAGGAGTAAACAGGGGGAAGTAACATCATGGTAAAATTATATAACACATAAAGTATTCACCATAAAATGGCAATACACTGGGAATGAGAGGTGAGTGAGTGTGGGGCTGTGTGTATACCTACATGTTGTGTTGTCCTCCCTCTGACAGTAGAGGGTGTATTGTGTGATGAAGCCATGCTGCTGCTCCACAGGCAGAGGCTCCCACACTAGGAGAACTGCACTCCAGCTCCTCTCCTGCACCTTCAGCCTGGGGCCAGTGGAGGGCACTGGAGGGCCAGGAAGAGAGAGATGGTGAGAGTGAGGTGGGGTGGGGGGCAGAACGCAAGGGTGTGAAAGAGACATTCCAAATTCAACAAAACTATATTTGGTATTAAGCATTTTTTCTTTTTTCATTTAATGCAAAACTCATTCATCAAAAAAAGATTTGCTATTGCCACTGTAGACAGTTAACTGCTGAATTCAAACTGTGCTGCATAATGCTATAATATCATAAATGGATACACATACTAGGTTTGCGGTGCCAGATGGGAAACAGGGGACACAGTTTCATGAGTGGCAAGATCTTATGATAGTCTGTAAGATCAAGTATGACACGAAGCATGGCTTTTGATGAAGGTTTTTATCTGTATCTCTGCCTTTTGCTCTCTGTAGAAGACACTTAATAAATAGATTTCACTTGATATGAATTGCATTTTTCCTGCGTTAAGTAAGACCTGAACCGGCACCAACATAGTCTGATAAGATGCTGAAGTACATAAGCCATTGTTTTTCACTCCAAGGATAAGACATACTGAGGTCAAACTGAGGTGAGCAGAAGTGGCCCATTAAAGTCCTATCCATCGTAATGACTAAAGGTGCATTACCTCCTTGTCTGGTGTAAGTCTGTGTTGAAATTGCTTCACCGCTCTCACTGCCAAACTCGGGCCACACGCTCACAATGTATCGCACTTCCGGCAGCAAGTCTACAATGAGAATCAGCATCCCTTAATAAGTACAATAAAGTACAAGCACACAAAATAGTCTTGGTGGCATTGGTGCAGAAACATATCTACAGCCTGTATAGTAACATAGTGCATACTGGTACACATAGTACAAGGATGACAGAAAGTAGACTACACATATCACTCTGCAAAGCACAGTTAGTTTGAGTTAATGTAAATGTTAGATTCACACATTACCTCTCAGACTTTAATTCCAACTCATGGGACAACAGGTTCTGTTTTGCTGGGTATTGTCACTGTCACCACTACCATCTTCTCCAGCTCACTTTCATCTACATTTGCGTTTAGCTGACACTCTGATGCACGTTGTCTTACAATGAATGCAACAGTGGAAGTACAAGCAACATTAGAAGTAGTACAAGCAACCAATAGTAAGGAGTGCAAGGGTCACAGCCAGAGTGTCCTGACAATGTATGAGTGAACATGCAAGAGAAATGCTAAGAAATCAGAAGAAGGGGAGCTGTCCAAGGGGCTGTACAACTGTTTCGTATCACCGATGAGGAGCTGAGTAATCTTCCTCTCTTTTGTCTATGGGAGCTAATGATGACTTTCTCTAATATATATTAAAGTTCTTTATAGGAATAAGAAAATCCTATTTTAAAAGCTTAAATTTAGTGGAATTCCCCTTTAAGATGGTCAATGAAGAATAAATCCTTGTTCTTCATTGATCTTCCCACCAGTTTAATAATGGCGACATGGTGAGCTTACCAGTGATGACCATGCTGCTGTCATTATGTCTCAGTCTCTCCCAGTGTCGATCATGATTGGCTGTTTCTGATGCTGACTCCCACTCTATCAGGAAGCCAGTGAGTAAGGGATGTTTGACTGCCAACCATCTAACCTCCAGTTTGGAGTCGTCCAATGCTATCACACTGAGCATTTCCATGGTGCTGAGCACTGACAGAGAAGGTCATGGTATTATAGTACAGTTGATACATATACAACTATACTTTTACCTACTATATCTTTTTACTTATTACAGACCTGGGATCTGAATTTAGAAAGCAAGAACATGTCTGAAACAGGCAAAGATGTGACAACATAATAAAATATATATTTTCTTATAGATCTATGTAAACTGTTACCCTTTCTGTGGGGTTGTGACTGTATTTCAATTCTCTGGCTCTCAGCAACATTACTGATTCAAATAGACAGTTTTCATTTGAAGGATTTGATTATTTCGACATAAAAAAATGATAAATTTAAATTGAAATGGCAGTGAGAAATAAATCCAGAAAAAAATGAATAGTTTCATTCCAAAGCAAATTGTGCACTATTTTACAAATAAATGTTACAAAATTACTGCTAGTATGAAAATAAACTACATTATGAGTTAGTATTAAATTAAATTAAGGTAAATTAGGAGTGATTTTTGTGGACAGAAGTATCTGAAATACTGACTCATTGAATTTCATAGCAAACGTTTTCCAAAAATAGATATATATCTTTTTTTTTTCATTGAGACCAGACCTGTGTCTGTGGGTGCTGGGAGGGTGACCCGGGCTGGAGGGGAGGTACCAGCAGAGTTGGACATGGTCAGAAAGCAGGAACAGCGCTCCATGGGCAGGGCCAGCTCACAGGAAGTGTCTGTCACACTCTGGCAACTCCCAGTCTGCAGTGCATTGTGGGATCTTTCAGACCGGCAGGACACATTAAACCACGGGCTGGCACAAGCTGTCTCACTCTTTGGAGGAAACTGTATGAGAGACAAGATCAACATTGAGATGAACACTGAGATTAGGACTGACATTGCCCACATCAGCACAAATACTTGGCTCTGGCATTAAAGTGACAATGAAATGGCATTTTGAGAGCATCTTGCTTCCTGACTTTGGTGTATTTTCTGTTGAAACAGGATGTTGTTGTGGGACATAACATGGGGAGGCATCATTCAAAAGTGTAGACTAATGAAAAGGCAGTTTTATTTAAGGGTGGAAGAGTGATTTGGTCAAAAACTGTGATATTATTGATTATGTTTTTTATGCCTTCTGGTACACCACAAGGTAATCATTAAAGGTCCACTGTTTTCCAGGAAGTAAAAGTAATGGGATTTAGATATAAAAATACAATCTGAAAATACAAATGAAAAAGTCATTTTCATTTCATTGTAAAAGGGCTTTCAAAAAATGGAAAAAGAAGTAAAAAGAGACTAACTATTGACATTAATGATGAGTAAGGAAATAACAACTATCTTTTCTCACCTTCCACAGGAGAGTCACTTGTCTCTGGTGAGGAACGTCCGTAGGCTTTAGTGTTCTCCAGAGTTGTGGGGCAGTGATCGGAGCTGGGGTAAACAATCACAACCAAACAAATGCAGTATATTTTCATCAACCAGATTCTCCCATCTATTTTTCAACAGTGACCAAGCCAAGAAAACAGCATCATTCAATAATATCCATACTGCAGATCCAAAATAGAATCACATTCTCCCTGTGCATACAATCAATGATGGTTACTATATGAGCCAGTATACTATCAATAGTGGACACTTTATTAACACTTAAAGACAAGGAGTCCATCCACAGTTCAGTGTCGGCTAAGAGCAAGATCTACTGTCATTCAATAATCATTTTCATTTCTGCTGAGGAGAACTGCTCTTAAGATCTAAACCAGTCTGCAGCATTTTCCATGCAGCAGAGTCACCATAAATGGGAACCCTCTTTTCCATCTTAGTTAGGACCTTAGTGGTACAGTACACATTTATAAATTATTGGGATTGTTTTAATCTGCTTGGAGACCAGGTGGGTGGGGTTTACTGCTATTGAGATAGTTAAGGTGTCAATCTCAGAAAAGTATAATAAATTGACATTCATTTTTTTTCCTTGTGATTGTGTGAACCTGCTGGTACTCAAGGTATTGCCATGGGTGCAGTATCTAACAAATGCTAAGAAGTTCTACTTTTTTTGTTTAAAGTGTGAGTGAGTGACTCGATAGCATTCGTTCTTGTTGGAGACAGAAGGAGGATGAGAGGGAGGCTGCTAAATGAATACCCTGCACAGAGGTTTCTGGTGCTGTCTATCTCTGAACACGGAGAGGTCAACTCTAAGAGATGGTACGAAATAGCCTGCTACTCCCACCGCTCCCACTAGCAGTATAGTGCTGTGAAGAAAGGCAGTGAGGATACAAATACAACAATTTGACCACACAATCTAACCTTCCAAACAAACAATGGCTGAGAGCTGCTTTCATTTGGGGTTTGAACCAGTTGGCAGTGAACAGTGGAGTCCCCGAGAGCAGACATATCTTGGGTCAACTTGTACTGCAATACTTTAGCATGGAAGTGACGAGGATTGTTGACACCAAACTTCCAACTAATGGGCTTTAAGTTACATTTTCTGGAAGTTGGTGACTATTATAACAGTCAGAGGGCTGGTCTTTAGCAGTTTTCTGCTAAATTTAACTTTCTAAGCCAGGAAGTTGTGGAGTACTGATGGCAGGCATTCTATTTATGCTCTGAACCTTGAGTCACTGACAGAAAATACAATACTCCCTTTTCTTCCTTAATACAGTACATAGTCTTGATAGAATAGATACTGATTTGTTGATTACCCAGAAAGATATTTGAAACAGGCGATTAGGGATACAAAATTGTTATAGACAACATTGTATTAAATTGTCCGTTTCAATGGAATTGGGAGGAAAAGTCATCCAAAAGACTTGATTGATTTGTGTATTGTGAATAATAACATGTATCAAGTGTCTGAATTAAAGAAATGAATGAAAGATAATGGTGAATCACCAACTTAATGACTAATGTGCAGCAGGTGCAGCCGTCACAGTATAAGGCTGAGTTAGGTTAGATACATGCACACACATGCACCCAAACATGTATACTTGCTCTCTCGCACTCTCTCTCTCACCTGCCATCCCTGTGCAGCTCTGTAGTTGGTGGCTCCAATCGCTCCAGCTACCGCGGTAGCGCTGGCGGAGCCGGACTGTGTACTGAGTTGATGGTCTGAAGCAACACAGGTCTCTGACTCGGACTCGATTTCTTACCAGAGACGCTTCACACTCCAGGGGCTGGAGATGCTCTCCCAAATAACCCTCCACTGTCTGGGCCTCAGGCTGGAAGAAACAGGGACTTTGTTATCAAAATGTAATGTTTGTTTGCTCACTCTCGGCACCCATTGCACGCGTGAGGCCTTTCCCAAGGTTTCTTCCTTTTTTTCTCTAATGAGGTTTTCCCTTGCTCTCACTGAGGGTCTAAAGTTGGGGGGTATCAATTTCCTTTTACTGTGCAATTCAATTCATTTATTGATGAGGGTGATGTGGAGCTGATTCGATTCGATTCTGATTAAGGGCTATAAACATGACTTGAAAGCAGAGCGAGCAAAGTGAAAACTGATTTTCACTGTTAGTGAAGTTACACGTTTTCTCTGTCTCAGATTTTCCTGAAGCATTTCCACTGCAGTAGTGCAGTCAAGAGTAAACAGTTATACATAGTATACCCACCTCCTTTTAAAGAGTCAACTCATTTATCATCTTAAATACCATACCAGGCGTGTTTTGTATGGTACAATATAACACTATACCCTCCTGGGCAAAGTATACCCACCTCCTAAACTACCACTACACTTCTGTATTAGCGTCAGCACTGTTTTAAACACACTCTAGATGTTTCAGTATTGATACAGTACGCCATGAGAAGTAGTGTTAGTGTATTACCACACCTGATCATCTGTGCTGTATTGTAGCTGGTATTTCACAGAGCCAGAACAGGTCAAATCAGGACTTAGAGCAAAGACTTCAGGTTTGTGCCACTGCAGCTCCAGACACCCAGGTTTACCTTCGACTGGTCTCAGATCAGACAGGACCGGCCTGCGCAGCTTCACTGGAGAAAGAGGGATCAGGAGGGAGAATGTAGGGTTATATATGAACTTCAATGACATCAGAAGATGCCAGGTATGGATAAATAACGTCAAGCTGTTGAAAATGCAGTTGAAAATACAGTATAGGACAATGAGCAAGCCCAACAATAAGAGTATTGCCAGATTTGAGAATTTCCAGCCAAATCACAGCCTACCAAACCAACTGAAAATTACTTTCCTATCCACAATCTTTTCAGTACACTGTAAAAGTAGCTATACCTGAAGAGTTTCTTTCCAAAATGAGATATTTTAATTACTAATTACTAATTACGTTCTTAGCAAATGCAACACATTTGCTATAAAACATCTTTGAGATGAGAAAATCTCTTTTAAAATCTACTTGTGGAAAAGTAGAATATAGTCCTGTCTTGCTCAATGGGTAGAGCAAAGCATTAACACTGGCAATGATAAGGATTCATTTCTTACTGGCGTCATCCCAGCTAAAGCTGTTTGCGGTAATGGTACAGTAAAGTGCTTTGGCTAAAATCATTTGCCTCGTGGCGTATGTTATGTCCACTATGTACTGTGTATAACCTTTTGAAATGAAACCCTTGATTGCAGTTACAGTACTGTGTAGGTGTCTTTACCAGCATCTATTGCGTTGATGCAGAGGGTGGGTGAGCTGGCATTTGCTGTGGAGCTGTGGGCCACCACTCTGAAAGAGTACTGACGGTAGGGAGAGGTAATATTGCCAGAGCAGTGTGTCTGAGTTATCCTGGTACAACTGAAGGAGTGCTTGAAGGAAGAGTCACAGGTGCGTCCAAACCTTGTCCTGCGTGCACACATAAATATCGGTGCATGAGCATGCATATATGTACACAAACATCACAGTGGAGTGGCACATTGGCCAACAATAGAAGAACATGTGGCTAAACTAAAGCTGTGGCAGACTGGGGGGAGGGTGTGGGTGAGGCGTAGGCTAGATGCAGGAAGAACCAACCCACTAGCTCATTCTCTCCTGTGTCCAGCCTACGCCTCACCCACACCCTCCCCCAGTCTGCCACAAAAGCATAGTTGTGCAAACCTACTCTGGGAAAAACACGATTGAACTTTTCCTTGTCTTCATTTCGTTATCTACGATAGACTATGGGAGAGTGTTGAGAGATGGTGGGGAATGGACTTACTGTAACTACATAACTGTAACTTAATACTTTGGTACTCTTAAACCCTAAAGGTTCAGGAAACAGGCTTATGGCCAGAAGCTCTGGGCAGGGGAAGGAAATAAGTAATACTCAACTCCTAACCCCTAAATACACAACGGAGTTGGCCAGTAGTTAATAGTAAAAGTCTGCACTGGGCAGCTCCCACATCTCAATATGGTTCGGATGTGGGATATATAGTTTTATATTAATGTGAAGCAGGGCAGTGATGAACAACAGCATGTATGTTTAACAGCACTTGTCTGGAAGTAAAGGTTAAAAATAACCAAAACACTATTTTTGTTGTATGAGCAAAACATCAACTGATATCGGTTTGAAATTTCAATATCTGTAGCGCTGGTAGTGTGGTCAGTCTTATAACTATACTAGTTATCCACATGTAGCACTGATAATCACCCAATGAAAGCTGATGACTCAAAAGCTGAGGAGGGCAGGGCTCGGTAAAATGCAGGACAGAGTTTTGTAAATTGTACGTCCATTGTATAATTGTTGACTAAACAATTTTACTTTTTAAGGAAAAGGCTAGAGAGTGTGATAATCCTCCCTATGTTGCATGGAATATCCTCCCCGTATTGACTTTGAGCAACCGACTTTAGCTGAACAAGTGGTATCTCAGAGCCTCCTCCCTTGTTGTGGAGAGCACATGCACTTATTCTAAAGGGGGGGTGCTGATGATAACTGCTTATTGTATTATTGTATGTCCATTTACAAAAGATCAATATTAATGAAAGATCCAATCAGACTCACTGGGTGAGTCATTATGTGAAGCCATAAGACCACAAATTGGTTCAGTCTTGTTTCCTTCAACTCAGAAACATTTATTATCGGCCTCTGACTTAGAACGGATTATCCACGCCTTCATTTTTTCCCATCTCGATTACTGCAATGCCCTCTTCACTTGCCTTAGTCAAGCTGCCCTGGCACGTCTTCAGCTTGTACAAAATGCAGCAGCTAGGCTATTAACTAGGACTGACTGTAGATCTCACATCACTCCTATTTTAGCCTCACTACATTGGCTGCCAGTAAAGTTCAGGATCGATTTTAAGATTCTTTTAATCACTTTTAAAGCACGACATGGCTTAGCTCCTGCCTACATTTCCGAGCTACTAAGCCCTTACACCACCGAGCGGTCACTTAGGTCATCCAACCAAAACCTGTTGGCTATACCGTGTGC
>OOFE01036439.1:0-13672 GCA_900323365.1 Monocentris japonica | reverse complement strand
GGAAGAGCAGGGAGGAACACCACAGTGAGGAACACCACAGTGAGGAACACCAAAGTGAGGAACACCACAGTGAGGAACACCACAGTGAGGCTGAGAGACAAAGATGACTGGAGACTGGATAAAAAACGAGGCAGATTACCACTTTACACAATTATAAACTACATCCATGTTGCAATAAGAATTCCTACCTGAACTAGAAATCAAAGCTCATTCTCCTTGCTCTGACTCATTCAAAAGCCTAAAATGGTTGGTTTTTAGCACTTCCCACCTGTAGGGTCTGACAACACACCAACCTGTGAATCTTCTGGTACATCTTCAGTTGTGTGACGCATTTGTTCTTTCCTGTTCTTCTCTGTATTCATGGCATTTGTCGCTCCTCTACCTCAATAGTTGAAATGCCTTCAACTCTTACAGCTACTTTCCCCCTATACACTCAGCACCAGACGTGTGGTGGAGTTCAGAGGTTACTACATCACAACCAGTGATGATTTTGACTGACAAAACCTTCCCCAGGAGAACCGAATCCTCGACAAAAGGAAGGAAACTGGTTCTGGTCCTGTAGGACTGGCTCTCCTTTCAAGGAGAAACACGGTTCAACAACGAGCGACCACTCTTTAATAAAAAAGTGACAAAATGATGGCAAAGGTTTAAAGCAAATCATGATACATACAACGATTCATGGTATTCTGTTACCCGTTCTCAAGGCTGGTAGGGTAACGAAGCCCTTGACTGACAAAACTATTTTACAGATACAGATCTGCTGTATCTTAGAGATAATACATGATCAATACCAGGGAATGATTGTTTCCAAAAAGAAAATGTAGAAATGTGGAAATAAAGTCTAGAAATCTGAATGGGTCTGAGTTCATTTTGTCCTCCCGAGGAACTAACAGACATTTGATGCTCAGTTTAGTCTGAAGAAGACCAAGGCCCCCCCCTGCCCTCAGAGGAGGTTTTAAATTGATATATTGACAACAGTGATGAAGTCATCAACAAAAATAGGACACATTTAGTGATTCCTCCACGGCAAACTTTTCACATTTGAACAAGCATGAGAATCATCTCCTCTTTTAATGAACATTGAAGAGGCAGTACAGTAAGTTGAGCGCCACCTGGAGTGGCATTATGAAAGATGAAGGCTTTTCAGGAACAAGTAAAAACAGGAACATCAACCAAAAATACGAGACAGTTTTCGAAGTGGAATGACTCTCCCACCCCTGTCGTGTGGGTGCAACGTCCTCCATGTACCCACTAGATGGTTTGGCATCGTCTGTGGTGACGCCGTGGTTTCAGCTGCTGTTTGGTCAGTAGACCGACAGGTACGGTATGACCACCGGGAGAACAGAGAGGAGCTCTGTCATGGCCACGCTGAGTCAGGCACTTACAGTTGGCTGCTGATGGAGAATTTCTATGGAACGTACTGCGATTCTCTGCAGACTGAACAAAAAAAAGCCTAATCTAGCTACCTACACTCACTGGCCACTTTATTAGGTACGTGAATAGCCTGCTCCTCCAAACAGCCAATCACGTGGCTGCAACTCAATATACAAAGCTTGCAGACATGGTGAAGTGGTTTAGTTTTTTGTTGGACCAAACATCAGAATGTCTCCAACAAAGAGACTTTGACCGTGGTGTGATTGTTGGTTCAGCAACAGTGGGGTTCTCACCACTACAGTCTCTATGGTGGAGGAACAGAAACACCTTGTTGAAGAGAGAGGTCAGAGGAAGATGGGCAGACTGGTTCAAGATAACAGAAAGGCCACAGATGCTCCAATAACATCTTTACAACAGTGGTGTGCAGAAGGGCACCTTGGTGAATCCATGCTGGGAGAATTCAGGCTGTTGGAGGCAGAAGGGGGTGTACCTAATTAAGTGGCCGGTGTGTTTGAAATCATTTCTATGTGGCTATGTACGCAGATGGTTTCCGGCACGATACCATGTGAGGGCCCGATTCATCACTCCTCTCAAACACCAAGTCTGTACAGACGCAAGCTAACCTCACACCAGCATGAGTCACAGACTGGCACCTCCTTGACACCAGTGCAATTACCTAGCGGACCTCAAAGTCAGACGGTACCTGTGAAGAAGAACTGCTGAGTGATAGTTAGTGGTGATGTTGCCTTTCCTGCGTGGGTCACTTCTCCTCCTTCATGAGCTTCGCTGGGCTGTCTGGTGTGGGACGTTTTCAGGAGGGATGGCCGGCTGTGCAATTAATGTGCTGGTGTCAAATTCACAGCGGGGGAAATACTGCTGAGTCGCTCACCTTTTAAGGACAAACGCTGCCAGAGGATACGCTAAGTGGAACGGTGTCAGGCGGCGGGAGAGCGGCGCGTTTACACCGCCTTGCGAGAGATTTCTGGCTAACGGTGTCTAGTCTGAGGGGAGCAAACGGAGTTCACACAGTAGCTGATGCTGTACGTGCTGCGTGGAGAGGGTTTGATCATGGACAGGGTGGGAAATTAACACTTTATTGATGTGAAAAGGCGACACTTACGTTTTGCTAACTGAATTCCAATAAGAGTGCATAGATATTGACAGCTGGTATGAATCGATACCTCAGTCAATAAGTGCCTCAAAAGTCTGATATAGTAGATATGAGATTAGGAACTGGGAAGAGGTCAGACAGGATAACTGGACACTGATATTATTGGCCATTGCTGAGAGACTGAGGGAGATTATGAGAAAACGCTGAGGAAAGGTAGTACGATGTTAATACAGCAATAAAGAAATTGATTGTTCAAATCTGAAAGAAATCAAGAGCAACTTATGACAATGTTTGATGGCATGAACGACATCAGGAAAAGGCATGCTATGACAAAAAGTCTGTAATGACAGATGCAAAAGCTGCAAAAGTATTCAAACCCCTTCAGCTTTTCACGTTTTGTGGTGCTAGTAAGTATTAAGTCATTTCAAGACCTGGACTGTGATGTCATCCATGATGAACCATACATCCAGACTGAGTTTCAGTGTTCAGATGGAGAGTCACCCATTAAGAAGGGACTTGGTCTCAGCTTTGGCAGCAAGAAAGACAAGTTTAAAAACAGGAAACCAATGATCACGATCATAAATATAATCTAAATGTGACATCCCAAACGTTGAACACATTTTAGCTAATGTGGCCCCCCCGACCGGAGCAAAGGGTTGAATACTGATGCAGACTTCTGTTTTACTTTTATCCTTCCACATAAATGTTGTTTTCCCTATATTCCCTGTGAGTGCTCTGCATAGACGAAACACCTCAAATAAAAGTGTTTGAAATAACTTAAATGAAGCCTGATGAGGTTTCACCTCTCATCACTTGTGTGACATGAAGTACTTATGCCCTGTTAAAAGCCATTTCTTTCATGTATGGGGTCCTGGTTAAAATTTAGTTGTTACATTAAAAAAAAGTTTCTATTTTGCTAAAGTTAAAACATGCAAGTGAAAGGTCAGCGTTTAAAATGCCCTTCCTGTATAAAACAGGAGCCGCCTGGAAGGACAACAGGCGACATAATTCATCCCCAAGGCGTGACTGCCCCCTGGTGGTCGGAGCAACTCCTGGACATAATGCAAACCCTGAGGTAGAAGGCAACTGTTTTCAACTGAGGGGAGACCCAAGAGTTATTTCTGTTCGTACTGTTTTTCTCCCATGGTGGCAATAAAGTTTTATATTTCAGGCATTTAGCTGACGCTCTCATCCAGAGCAACTTACAATGAGTGAGCAGGTAGGGGTCAGCGGCCGCCACAGGGATTGAACCTGTAACCCCTCAGTAACCGGGCCGTCTCTCAAACCAGACAGCACTAACCATGTATCCATATGATCTTGCAATTTATTGTCAGGTTCTCTCCACAAAACTGAGGATGAGAGGCCTACGGTTTGGAGGCAAGAGTCGTCTCCCACTCCGCCTCCACCACTTTGTACAGCTCCATGGTGGCTTTGGCGTCCTCCACAGAAGAGTGGCCTTTCTTCCCCGTCTGTGGACACAAGGAGAGAAATTCCTCATCGATGTGGCAGCGTCACTTTTAAATCACGTCGTCAGCATCAACATTTTTGGGCTAGGAGGTTTACAGAGTACATACTATCAGGACCAGCTTTTTGTATATGTCCAAATTCTGAAAGCATAAAATCCTTTATTGACCTTTAAAGTGGATTTAAAGTGAAACTGATAATGGAGTACTGTGCTGATTTTTTGTATTAATATCATTTCAAGGCAGCTGTTCTCAACCATGTGTCATTGAGGTCCTAGAGTGTGCAGGTCTTCCTTTCAGCCAATCAATACTTACTGATTAGCACACCTCCAACCAGAGAGGAGAAACTAGTCAGTGAAGTCAGCTGCTGTAGTGACTGGCTGCAATGACAACCTGCTGACTCTTAGATGGCACATTGTTTGAGAGCCAGGAAAGTAAAGGTCAAAATGTTGGATTCTTACAATGAAACTCAAGTTCTGGTATTGTTTATAGGAATTTGCACTGAGGAAACCAGTTGAGTTCGATCTGAGATGGCATGTAGAAAATAATTTAATCTCTGGCACCATGAAATGTGCTTTTGCTCAACAAAGGCATCAAAAGTAGTATTGCTTTAGAATTGTTTGTCTGTATAGAAAACTTCTTCCCTACTGTGTATTTTCATTATAACTGCCAGTAACTTTCTCCTACCTGGATGTCACGGTTGAATATGGCCTTGGTGAGTCTCTTCAGCGAGGCGCACTCAGTCGCGGAGAAGCCAGCCTTCTGGTTGAGCAGAGGGATGCGGGAGGTGTCTCTGGTGAGGGACGCAGGGTGGGAGTAGCCCAGGACCTTGAAGTCATTGTGGATGGCGTGGCCAATCACCACCTTCCCTGTGAGCAGCCTCAGTATCTACCCCCAGATAAAACATTTTACTCACAGAGCTCATGAATGTTTTTATATGCTGCTGAGGATGCTGTAGATTTGTTTTCTGGTGGCACTAATACACTGACCAGACTGAAAATGGAACTGATTAACTGGCCCAAAACTATTTTTATACTGAAGTCGCTGATACTCTGTGCCAGTGTTCATACAAATACTCTGTTCATTTTTATTTTCAATTCTTGCCGGGGTGGAAAAGCCTTTGAAACAGCATTTACCATGAGACACTAAAACTCTGCATTGAAAGACTAATGAAGACTAAAGACTGAACAATTAAATGAATAAATTGTGCAAAAAAATACAATTTCATTGCAGGTTTTACAGCTGTTTTACAGGCTGCTTTTATGTAGCTGTGGCCGGGGGAGGGACCTCCATCAAATCAGCAGTGGACAACATGGTCTCATGGCAAACCGATATATTGGTCTAACTAGTCTCAGTTGCTGTATGTTAACAATTATAGCACAAAGTTTATCTTCACGCTCAATACAAAGAAACAAAAAAGACAGCAGCAAAAACAAAGCAACAGTGGAAAGAGAAACACAACAGCACATCTGCAGAAATAGTCCAGTGTGTGTATGACACACAATACTTTACTGGCCTTGGAAATTGAATTTCTTTTGGGACAGTAAGTTGTATTGTCCTAGTTTGTGACGACAGAGTCTCCCTGCTGTGACCAGCAAAAAAAACTCAAACCTCACAGCATTCAATCAAGCCAGGCCAGGCACAGCTGTGGCTGCATGCCGATTCACCTGCTGCACACCTGAACCTCGTTTTGATTCGACTTGTGATTGGTGGAGATCGGACTGGGTGAGATGACATGTTTATGATGGAAGTGATGAAAAACATGTCACATCTATCTTTTCTCTCTGATTTTTATTTCCTTACCATTCATTCATGATCATTCAAGGATATTTTCTGCATCTATTGTCAGGGTGCTGTGGCTTTGACTCCTACTTTATAATGTATTGTGTGATGGGGGTCACTGGGGGCAACAAATGTGCCAGACATGACAAATATGACGGTATAATGAAAAGATTGAACCTTTTTGAAGGTCAAAATACCCGCAACCAGGTTTTTTCCTCACCTGCTTTCTGGCATCAATGTACGGCGTGGCATTTACAAGATCATTCCATCGAATGCCACTCCAGCGGGTGCGATAGTCAGTAACAGGCACAGAGGGCTTGATGAACTTGTCGTACACCACATCTCCTTCATAGGACACTATACTGCAGCGTGCAAGCTGACTGACACTCCCTTTCGGGCCTGTGCCGACCATCTCACAGTCAATAGCGAGGTACTTAGTGGGGTTTCCAAGAGGTCGTGACCCACTAGGGAGAGTGGCAATGGGTTTACAGCTCCTTGGTGTTGAGGCGCCTGTGGTGGTGGGTGATTTGAAGTTCACCGCTTTGTTTGACTGTTCAGGGTTGCCTGTGTTCCTCACAGTGAAAGTCAGGGATGCAGAGCTGTTTGTGGATGCTGAGGGCCTGGAACCAGAGTTTGCAGCGCTGCTACACCTGGGTGCATGAGGTGAACTGCTGTTTTGCGTGGCAGTGGGAGGTGGTGTGCGCTTCGCTCCATTTTGCCATGGGGTTTGGCCGTGATGACCGTGGCCCTGTTTGGACTGTCCCTTTCTGTGATTGTTCTGTTTGCCTTTAAGGTAGCCCCTTCGCTCCAAGGACCGCCTCTTTTTAACAAACTGTTTGTGCTTATTGTTTACATTTTCTGATGGATTTTTCCTCAGTGTACTGTCATCAGTTGAGACCAAATTGATCACAATGTCCGACATGGTTATGGAAGCCCTTCAGCTCAGGCCTGATGTAATGTTTTCTCAACGCACTTTAAATTAAAAATGTCCACGTAGCTCTACTTGTTTTCACTTTCGCTTCAACAGGTGTGCACCCTTTTGTGGACTTGTCATCAGTTGGAGCACTTGAGCTGTATCACCTGCAAGGCAATCACAAGTGAAATGTCACCAAATCGCGTCAATGTTTAGAATTGAGTTGTGATAAAACTGAAAACCACGGCCTTTACCTGCACCATGAACTATCAAACCTTCCTGTATATTGGACTAACAAGCTAGCTGATCAGTGACGCTATAGCAAACCAAATACGCAGCTACAGTCGTTCTAGATAGCTCATCAATTAAAACCTAGGTCTGACGTATGTAGTAATGTAGTAACTTTACCTACATGTGACATTCATTGACTAAAGATGATGTAAACACTGGCTACATTTAGCTAACTAGCTTGCTAACGCGATCTGAAGTGTGCTATACACATGTAGCTGTCGGTGGCTAAATATTAGAATTACACGACAGACAAACTTGTCTTAATGTCTTAGTGAACGTAGCTGAGTTGACACCGATACATTGTTCATTAGGAAATCTCTCTGAAAATAACCTAAACTGAAATATAACAGCAGACCTGCACACCATTCATGTTTCCTTGGTCACAAACTCAACTTCCGTGTTAAAGGTCGTACGGGCTCCACAACAGATGCTGCCTTTCCGTACACAAAGAAATTACGGATTTTCGACGTCGAACAAAGTCTGATACCAGACTTTGCGTGCAGGGGATGGAGAGCATGGTGGCTTGGTCAGCATCTGCTGGTTAAAGTGAAGCATACAACCATTTTGGCTAATAAATTACTGAAAACCTTAATAACATGCCCAGTGCACATTCCCTTCTCTTCATTCTCCCGCTGCAGCACAAAGTACTTCTGCATTGCTTGATTCCTACAATTAACCAACAGCGACCAAAAATGCTTTTGCTACGTTTGTCCGTTTTGTTATTTTGAACCAAAAGCACTTGAACGTGAGACGAGTTGTATTTACGGCACAACCTTCAGACGTACGAGCTTACGACGAGCACGGGAAGGCAGCGCGATCCTACATGAGAAAGTTGCTAGCTAGCAGCTAAACGCAGCCAGATTAAACTGGACTAAAATGCGAGAAACGGGAAATTAATGTTGATTTCGCAACTCGTGCTAACCAGCTTCAGTTACCTATGATTAGATATTGGGTCAGGTGTTTTAAACACAATCGTATTGACAGCAAAAAACAACGTAGTAGCAGCGTTACATGTTAGCATATCTGACTTTCCTCTCGAGCTATCAACATAAGATGCCGAGATGTTCACACCAACCCTTTCAGCAGAGCAGCAAAGGGAGCTGGCGGAAAAACTCACCACTTTTCTGTCTAACTACAAGCACATATCCGACTCCTACATAATTGTACGTAAATGTCGAAGTTTTAGCCGTTGATTGGTTTTGTTGTTATCCATATTTTGCAGAACAACTGTTGGTGGCTAGGTGACTGGCGTCAATGCAGCTGTAAGAGTTTTTGACCTGGGCAGGGTTTCAAGAAAGCATAATTGTATTGAGGCCATTATTGTTAGCCTAGTCTCCAATGAAGAGACTGCAGGTTTTCATCCCAACTAAACACTACAGCAGCTAATTGCATTGGTTAGTTCCTCTGGTTGAAGTGTTAAACAGTAAAATCAGCTGCTGAAGTGTTTGGTTGGGATGAAAACCTGCCTACACAAGGCTCTCCATGGCACATGAGTGGAGACCACTGGGTTACAGCATTCATGTCCCATCCACCTGTAGTTTTAGGAGTGTTACTGTGTTTTCTCCCCTGCAGGAGTTCTTCAGTGAAGATCTCTGGGACACGTTACCCGTCACCTGGCAGGAGGTGCTGTGTGACCTGTCATACCCACAGATTGCAGACCTCTTACTGGATACAACTCTGGCGGACAGAAGGTATTGGATTCTTTGTGGAGCACTTTTCAAAACACGATTACAAAGAGCAAAAGAAATAAGGCAGAAAAATGAAGAGAAGGGGAAAATATGCCAGAAACATACAAGTGAGCCATAAAATGGAAGTCAAAAACAATAAAAATGAGTTTTAAGAAGTGAAGGCTACAGTCGGCTCTTATGGGTTTAAAACGTCTGTGATTGTATCTTGATGCCACACCCATCTATGCGTTAAATATGATCAATAAAATCAATTCTCAAACCAACAGGTAACCAGTGTACAGAGGCTAACATTGTGGTGATGTGATCTTGTCCAGTGGTCTGATCAGAGTCTTGTAATCTGATTCAATTTGGTGTCCTTGGCCGTCACAGTAAAACCTAATCATAGAACTCTTGTCCTTACAGATATCCGTCCGTATGGCCTCTTTCCCTCTTGGCTTTCCGCACCACGGCGCACGCCCTGGCGTTTCCCAGAGTGGCCAGCCGGGGGCAGGGCAGGGAAGTGGACAAAGTGAAGCCAGAGGAGTTCTTGGAGAACCAGAGTCAGAGCTCGCTGCTGGGGCACATATTCAGGAAACACGTCAAGCCCAAGAAACAGCACGAGATTCGCATGCTGGGCATGGTACAGGACCGCTTATCTGTTTTCAGATTAAAGGAACGGTGTGGTGGACTTGTTCACGTGGAGTTAATAATGTTAATCTGCCATTTTTGTTCCCAGCTGGTAAAACAACTTTGTGACCAGACCGACTGCAGGAGTGTGGTGGATGTGGGCTCCGGACAGGTATCGCTCTGCTGTGGCGTTTCAAGCTATTGAGGCCTAAATGTGTTGTGCTGTGTTGTTGCCTGGTTGTTGTTTCTTGTATATTATACAGTAGTACTAGTTAGTAGCACTGTAAAGAGTACTCTGAGGAGTATTTAGCCAAAGTGCAGTGATAACACAGACTTGTACAACGGCCACATCTGCACCTCTCTGCTTCAAACAGGGTCACCTGACTCGTTTCCTGTCATTTGGGCTTGGACTGTCTGTGACCGGAATTGAAGCAGATCACACGTTGGCTGCTATGGCATCCAAGTTTGATGGACAGTTACTGTGGACCTTGGAGAAGGAAAAGAAGAAACGGGTTGGTGCATTGCCTTTTAAAGAAATGGAAATTGTCAAAATCATTTTTCAAACCACGTTGAAGTGATTTAAAAATTATAATTGATCTGCTTTTGTTCTTTCTTCTCCAGAATAGTTCCTCTCAGTTCTTAGTATCCTCTCCCCGCCATGTGGCCAGTTGGGTAAACCCCAAGGCATCATGGGAGGGCTTCCTCAAGCAGCTGAGTACTGAATGTGTTAGTGAACCTCATCCAGCTCCATCTGGACCCAGTGAAAAGAGACTCCGGGGCTGTGAGCTGCAGGGACATGCGGTCCAGGCTTCTGCTGATGCTCCCCATACAGTAAATCCCCCACCGGGCTCTGAGTTGGCACCGCAGCACCGGTCCAGCTCTGCCTGCTCTCCAGAGTGCTCATGTAAGAATGAGTCTGGAAAGGAGTTATCTCCCAATAACTGCTGCCCTTGTGCCCAGGCTGTGTATCAAGAGGAGGTATGCCCAGTGGAAGAGGGCCAGCAAGGGTACCCAGACTTTGTCCTGACTGGTCTCCACGCCTGTGGTGACCTCAGCGCCACCCTCCTCCGCCACTTTGTCAACTGCCCATATGTACGTGGCATCACCTCTGTGGCATGCTGCTACATGAAAATCACCACCAGAGAAAGCCCCGCCCCCCCAGGACTGGTAGAGCCTCCCGCAGCACCGATGTTGGACCGCGAAACACCCCCCTTGGAGTTTGGGTACCCACTGAGCTCCTGGGTGCGGGGGTTGCCGGGACACCAGCTGTCCTATAAGGCACGAGAGGGGGCGTGTCACGCCATCGAGGACTACATGCGGAGGCTGAGGGAGGAGAGCGGGTTGCTAAGGACACACTGCTACCGGGCAACGCTGGAGACGATTGTCAGGGGTGCGAGGCCGGAGCTGCGCAGGGCGGGTATCCAGACCATAAAGAAAGCCCACTTACTGCCCTTTACAGAGTGAGTGCCTCGCTTTTACAGGGCCCCTGCACAGGTCTGGAAAAGTTTGGAAAATGTATTTGGTTATTTGAAGCAAAGGTTGTTCTGCACTGCTAAATATGACCACGCATTTCCTACAGTCACAGACCCGCTGTCACTTCAATGATCACAGCCTCGACGACGGCTATTATAAAGCTCTTATCACGATGCTTCGTTTTCAACACGGCTCAAAAGCAAGAAATTGAGTTCTGGAAAAAGTAGGGAAGTTTTTAAAATGAAAAGAGTAGGAATCCTGAATTTAGTCAACCATGTCTGTAGCCAGCAGCTACGCCCTCCACTTAAAATCATTTCTACCATTCTGACCCTTTCTCTACTATTACTATTATTCTAGTGGCACAGGAGTGTTTGGTCCATTTATTGTCTCGGTGTTGTCTCTGACCCTTCCTTACTATTGGTTGCTTGTTCATGTTGGTGATTTAGGAAAATGAAACTTAATGCACTGTTGCACTCATTTAAGTCATTCTGGATAAGAGCATCAGCTAAATGGTTCAAGTGTAAAAATCAATGAATTGAAAAATATTGTCCTGCAGGCCTGAGAACGCTAGGCTGTGTTCCGATGGAATCTAATGGTACAGATTGAATGAACAACAAATCCCATGGTGAAATCCATTAAAGTGACATTTTAAAATAAGGTATTTTACTAGACCTCATTTTTAGACATTAGAGAGTTATTGGTTTTACAATACAGTTACAGTCCAACTGTATTGTAAGTACAGAGTCTCAGGGGAAAGCAACACACACGGTGGTGGGGAATTTCCACTTTTTCCAAACTTTCCCGCATTTGGCCTTTTCCATCTTTTTAAAGACTTAGAATCATTTCCCCATGTTTTTCATCCTTCCCAGTCCCATGTTTCAACTGGAAAGTATTGCTAAAAAGGCATTTTATAGCTACTTGCTGTTTTAACATTTTATTTATCACACTGTTCCTGAACTGTTTTAGTCCCTTTTGGTGATTTGGTCTTATTATATGGAACTTTGTTCATTGGTTCCTCCCAGTTATGCCCGTCTGGGTCTGGCCCGGGTCGGCCTGCACGCTGGGTTGCCTCTGGACCAGGACAGGGTGGAGGCCATGTTGGAGCAGCAGGGCAGGGTGGTGGTGTACTTCAGCCTGGCGCTGCTGCTGGCCCCGTTGGTGGAGACGCTGGTCCTGCTGGACCGGATGATCTACCTGCAGGAGAACGGTGAGGCGGCGGACACAGGATGGTTGCACGGTGTTTTGGAAATGGGATCACCGCTGTTAGTGATGTCATGATACCACAATTTTGACTTCAGTTTCAAAACATTTTGACTGAAGGTATCAAAGTAGTAATTTAAATTTTGGTTGTCGTGACAACGCTGCTACTGCAATTTCAATTTTACTGATTTTCATGATTTTAGTTGAATGGACACCTGATGCCATGATGTCAACATCCGTCCCCTTATACCCATAATCCCTTGTGTTTTGGGGTCGTTTCCTGTAGTTGGTTGGATTACGTTCTCTCTCCTAACGAACCACCGCAGAACTGAGACATTTGCAGGCGTCTCAGTCGGTTATTTGGTGCCACCAGAGTTCAAATGGCGTCGTTCTCACCTGGCCAAATGTACCAACTAAAGCAGGAAACGCTGCTGAGTTTGAATGAACCGCTCTGAACATGCTTGCTGTAAACACACCGTAACCAACCAGAACCAGAATGTACCAGCATTTGTGTGGTGGCTGGTGCATTAGGATGTGGGTGTGAGTTCATCTCTAACTCGGCTCTCGTCTCTCTGCAGGTCTGCAGAGTCAGCTGGTTCCTCTCTTCGACCCCGACTTCTCTCCCCGGAACTTGGTGCTGGTGGCGCTGAAGCCCCGTGTGGATCGGGAAGGGAAGTGAAGAGCTTTATTTCAAACTGAGTCACGCCTCAAAAGAACAAAGCAGTGATGTTTTATTTGAACCATGTGCACAAACAATAAGTGCTGCCTGATGAAGATGAAACGTGTAATGCGTTTATGTGCCATCAAAGCTACCAGTGCTTTTCCACTTTGACCTTAAAATGAGTTGTTCACCATTTGGAGAAAGTCTTCAGTTGATATAATGGTAAGACTTTTGAGCCTTTATGTTTTAGAGATATAGGTTGATGAACATCAAGTAAAGATTTCTTCCCCAACACGGATTAATGTCCCTTCAAGACTCCACCCAAACCCAGGAACATCTCGTTACTCTAAAGCTCTTCAAAAGGTTAAGCTGGTTCCTGTCTTGATAGAACGTTTTACATCAGTTTTGCTCTTTCCAAAGATTTGCTTTTTGTTGCCACCAGATGGCGCTGTTGCATAGAACACCGTCTCCATGAGAAGACAAACAGTTTGTGTGTCTTTGGTTTCCATGTTTGTGGTTTTCTCTGCCTTGTCTGCGTCCTGTTTTTAAACATGTTATGAGTACATGTGAATTGATCTGAGGTACCAGCCTCAGCATTAGACCTTCCAAAACAATAAACTATATATTGTTATATACACTCACCGGCCACTTTATTAGGTACACCTTGCTAGTACCGGGTTGGACCCCCTTTTGCCTTCAGAACTGCCTTACTTCTTCGTGGCATACTTTCAACAAGGTGTTGGAAACATTCCTCAGAGATTTTGGTCCATATTGACATGATAGCATCACGCAGTTGCTGCAGATTTGTCGGCTGCACATCCATGATGCGAATCTCCCGTTCCACCACATCCCAAAGGTGCTCTATTGGCTTGAGATCAGGTGACTGTGGAGGCCATTGGAGTACAGTGAACTCACTGTCATGTTCAAGAAACCAGTTTGAGATGATTTGAGCTTTGTGACATGGTGCATTATCCTGCTGGAAGTAGCCATCAGAAGATGGGTACACTGTGGTCATAAAGGGATGGACATGGTCAGCAACAATACTCAGGTAGGCTGTGGCATTTAAACCATGCTCAATTGGTACTAAGGGGCCCAAAGTGTGCCAAGAAA
>OOFE01036434.1:0-15617 GCA_900323365.1 Monocentris japonica | reverse complement strand
TCACGCTTTTTCTTTCTATTCCATCTGCACCTCAGAAACCACCTCCCTCCCCAACATACACACATACACACACACACACACACACACACACACACACACACACACAGAGAGAGAGATCATACTTTGGCCCCAAATACAATACAGAGGGTGTTTGAGGTTCTCTGACACCAAAAATGCAGTCAACTGTCACTAAAGTTTGCAGAGTTTCTCCACAAGTTGCTGCAGGCTACAATATGCATTCAGACCTCCACCTTCACAAATGACATTAAATGCATTTCATTCGGAATAGCAAGGGGATTTGTGTGTCTGCCTGTAAAGATTGACTGTTGCCAAGTAATTTCTGTTCTTGATAGTATTTACCTACCTATTGGGTATCCGTTTGCGTAGTCCTTGAAATGAAAAAGTTATGCAATCCCTGGACTAGGCACCCTTTACGTACCAAAAAAATATTCTGAAATGGCAAAATCGTGGCTGATTGTGTTTCTGTTTATGAGTCTTTGAAATTAAATACTTGATAAGTCCTGGACTGGCATACCTTCATCTGAGTCCACGTCGCTTTCCTTCAGGTGGTCACCGGTGAGAAGAGGCTTTTGTGCCTCCGCATCTCCAGACTGCACGCGACAAGACATCACAAGTAGAATGTGCACGCGGTGCGCGGTCTAGCAATTCAATTTCAACCTCTACCTACGGACAATATGGCCATTTCCACCACTTCATCCTCCCTATGAAAGCTCAACAAAGCTAGCTAGCATTGTAGCTAATGCAACAAGGACCGCGGCTGTGCTGTAAAACTCTATGCGATTTAAACCAGGAAGTAACAGTAACTCGTAAAAACTGCCGCACGGTCTTCACGTCCACGACCTTAATTCTAGACTATCTGGATGCTCGGTGCAAATTCAGATCTTGAGTTGAAGTACTGCACAGTCTGTTGACGTGGTCAGCTTCATCTGAGCTGCGGAGGAGGGTATACTACTGTCGGCTTCAGTTCGACGCGACTGATAAGCAGAGGGGAGCGGATTCAGTTGACGTTACCCCCCTTCTTTAGAAAGATTGAAGATTGAAGATGGCGACCAGTTCAGAACGCAGTCCTCCTCCTTTCCCCGACTCAGAGGACCAAGAGCTACTAGAGTCTGAAGAAGTTGGAGCCCATGACAGCGACGATGATGATGATGGAGATGATCCTTTTCTAAGCGCAGTATGTGTTGTTTAACCGCCTGATATTCATGTTAACTGCACGCTAACTCGCCGCCTTGTTTGCTAAAATACCAGCTAGCGTAAGCTAACGTCAGCGAGCAAGAAAGCTAACGAGACACTTTTTCCAAAAGTTTTGGAAGCTCTTGACTAACAATTGGTTTTCCTAGTATAGGAGGCATTAAACCACTAATGTTCACATAAGGGAAAAAAATTCCGCTAATGTTAGAGGTTTAATATTTAGCTTTTGACCATTAATGCAAAGCTGTAACGTTATCAAATCCTTGCCCCACTGATGATAGCTAACTTTGTCGATGTTGCTGCGTACGAAAAACTTTTTAATCTTTGCTAAGTCATGTAGTGGCATTGCAAAGTTATTGCCAGCGTGGTGTCATTGATTCCTTGCCATAACGTTTTGAAGTTACAGTGTGGTAACCTTGCTCGCTGTGATCAGATCGCTTAGCTAGCCAGGTAACGTTAACCTAAGTTACTTCCTAATTTGTTCAAGTTGTATTGCTGGTAACTTTAAACAACATCCTTGATGTTTTGGCAATTTTTCTCCCGGGTAATTTATGCCATCTCGCCAAATGTTCAGGTTGCATCAACATTTGGCTTCTCGGAATCAAGGCCAGCCAAGCCGCAGTCTTCCTGGTTACACTAATCTGCAGATTTAGGTTTGGGTCGTTTTGCTGTCAGTTTGGCGGTGGAAAGGTGACATTATCAGCGAAGTGATTCTCTCATTCATGTTTACCAATGGGTCAAATTCTGAGTTCGTATGAGGATTAAAAACTAACTCAGCTTCGTGTCATGTGAGTCTCAGATGGGGTCACATGGCGAGAACCCGGATGTTTTTCTCCAGGCTAACTATGAAAGGTCAGAGGCTACATTGGAAAGTTGCTGCCTTTTGATTTCTGAGTGCTGAACTCCCTGCTGCATGGAAAAGATTACTCAGCAGTTGTGGACCTACATTTAACAGGACCCGTAGCTTATGCAACGTTTGAAAATGGACTATTCAGTCATTGCTGGATTCATTGTGGCCTCCTGCACAATATGGCCATTTTAATCAATTCATTACAGTTCTTTTGCAGCATTTAATCGTACAGAGGGTCGTTTAATAATAGCAAGCATTTTTTTTTTACAGATGCACTCTGTTTAAAATGGGAACTTAGTATGATCCACCTTGTAACAAGTACGGCCTAAACCCATGCAAGAGTAAGACTTTCATATCTGTTGTTTGTGTTGTGAGTGCTCTGCTGATAAAGCCATTTCTGAAACTGCTCTGCTGTTTGCCTCTCTTCAGTGACAAGCTACTTACTAGTGGTAATTTTAAGAGGAAAATGACAGCAGTTATATGAAAAAATGTACTGTATTACAGATTGATGAACTTTTGTGTTCAAATGCTCAAACATTACATTTGAATTCCTTTTTTGCCTTACCCCCCAGAGCAACACTCCACTGACCAAAATGGACACTACACTGCCAGAAACCAATCAACCCAGTGTCGTTTCAACCGAGCCACCAAGTGATATCATGAATGATCCCCTGACTGAGCCTGTCAGCCATACAGAAAACAAGCCAGTTAGTGAAGTTATCAGTGAACCCTCGGATGATTTTGTTGACCTAACAAACAGTGAAACCGACGCTCCATGTGACGCAGTCACAGCAGAAAGTGCCATTGCAAATGCAACGAAAGAGACAACTGAAATCCTTTTAGATGAACCCTCAGATGATTTTGTTGACTTATTGGGAAATGAAGATGATGTGCCATGTGAGGATGAAGTGCCATGTGAGGATGCAGTGGCAGAGGATGTTACTGTTGAAGCAGCACCAGATGGCAGTGAAGTGACAGCGAGCATCACAAATCCACCTGGTGATGCCAGAACAGGAAGTAATGTTGAACAGGATCTAAAAGAAGCTTCCAGTGCTCCATTCATGGAAATCAGCAGTGACTCGTCAGCCAATAACACACAACAGCCGCCTGTCAATGACATCATCATTGATCCTTTGGTTGAAAAACCCAGCCAGCCACCAATCGACCTGTTCGAAGATGAGCCAAGCGAATTGTTCATGGAGCCACGCCAGACTAAATCTGCCAAGCAGCCACAGAAAAGCCTCTTCAACGAACCTGACGAGGATCTCTTTGGTGAACCGCTGGGTGCCACCTCAAAGAAAACCATAAATGTTAACAGCAGTGAGCAGAGGGAAAAATTTGTCACAACCAAAGGTGGTGGTGGTGGTTGTGGTGGGCCTCTGAATGACAACTACCGTGGAGAACCTACTGATATCTTCACCGAGGAAGCCGTGACCGAGCCGCCCAGTGCTATGAACACCAAGACTAATGGAGTGCACTCTGAAGAAGAGGCGGATATATTTGCTGGTGGGTCCACCATTTTTTCCTAATTGAACAATATTGTCAGGATTTTAAGATGTAGTGTTGTAAGGGAAGCATGCAGACTAAGGGCTTGTTAAACCAAGCATGTTTGGAATGCTTCAGTCAAAATCTGGAGCATTTACTCCTTTTAGTTCACTTTGTTTGAGCAAGTGAAAATGATGCCATTTGAACGCATCAAATAACCACACCAAGACCGCCTGAAGATGCAAGTCTAAGTCCTCTTCCAAGAAAACTGCGGTGCGGTTCATTAGGAGTGAGAGTGATATGATAAACCAACCCAAAATACTGATTTCTTCATGTGTTCTTAACTGGTATGAACACCAGAGAAGGTGAATTACAGCAGGATCAGATTTATGTGTCCAAGTTGGGAGTTATTGCAATTGTCAACCATTCAGAATCACTTTATCCGCCAAGTGCATTAAAAGTATATGAATGTCTCTTTGTGACATTGATACTCAATTCAGTACAGTCAACAGTGGGCTATACACATCGCTCCACATATTTTCATGCAGCATTTCATGAACTCAATCTGGTTCCTTTTTGTGTCTTTTCCTTCTAAACAGAAGCCACGGTGGAACTTTCTCTCGACAGTCCACAGAACGGCAGAAAGAGCAACGTGATAGAAAAACCGTCTGCGTCCGCCTCCTCCCTGTCAGCGGCTGCCAGTCTGTCCAAGCCACAGGCCGCCAGCCTGGAGGAGGTACACATCTAATCCTAGAGTGAAATTCCCTGTATGACTGGGACAAAGTAATGATTGCTCAAGTAGTATTTATCAGTATCTCAAGGGATTTGCTATTTTTTCAGACACCACTTTTAAAAATGTCAGGGTTCCCACTGGTCATGGAATTTTGAGTTGTATTCCAGACAGAGGAGGTCAGGGAATTTGACAAATTCTCTGTAGAAGTCAGGAAATTTTACAAGTGGGTCACTTTAAAGGGATATACCAGAATGTATTTTACGACTTGTTTCATTCGATGGTGGTTTTCAGCTGGTTTTCTCTGCAGCAAATCTAACTGTAGTGGAAACCAGACTGTTCACGCCTTTCGAACTAGAATTTTTTTTTAAAAATCGCAACTCTGTAAGAAAAGTAAATTGATTGTTTAAATGATGATCGTAACTTTGTCCTTTTGTTTTCTGTTGCAGCTAGAAGAAGAAGAGCAGGAAGACAAATTTGATATCAATATCTCTATTACCAACCCTGAAAAAATAGGTGAGTGTTTTATGTATTAATGTACTACTTCTTGAATCGTTTCCTTTCTTTGCTCTCTTTGCTTCCTTCTCTTTCTCTTTTTTCACTTTGAAAAAAAGACAAACATTTTAACATTTGACAGATTGCAAAAACACAATTTTAAAATTCACTATCCCAAACACTGTAGAGGGACAGTCAAGAAAACTTAAATAAAAGCCAAATGAAGATTTATCCATTTAAAATCCAGTTATATTACTGTACAAAGTGTCTCTAAACTGTATTTCTGTGTCAGTATCAGTAAAAAAAGAGGAACCATTAATTTCACTAGAGCAGTGATTAATGTGAGACAGAAGAGCAGCTCTGGCTATTGAGTCTTCAGGCCTTTCCATTAACCTTCATATAAGAGACAACTTTAGTGGAAATTGTTTAAAACACTTTCAGAATGGAATCAGCTTTTGATTTGGTCTGCCTATCCAAATGTTGGCCATTAAGACAATTGAATTGGTCTCTGAGCGATTTGGATTGGTGTGATAGTCTTAGAGCTCCTCCGAGGCCCAGAAATGGTCTGGAGAGACAAAGAGAGTTACCATCATATGAGGGAAGGAGCTTTCCATCGTGCTGTAGCATCCCAGATCCCAAAGGTCTTTGGTTTCAATCAGTCTTATTCATAATAGCATAATATTACTGTAGAAATTATAACAGTGCCAATAATTTTGTGCTTTTTCCGAAAGTTTTCAAATGGCTGATGCATTTTTGCCTATTTGCCCATTTTTTCCTATTAAATATTTTGTGTTACTTTTCTTTGCAGTGACTCAATAATTGCCTTTCTTTTTTTTCAGGTGATGGCATGACCGCGTACATGGCCTACAAAGTATCCACACAGGTAAAATTCGGTTAATGATACAGCGTTTTGCTTCATACAAAGTTGCCTTCCTTTAAACCTGAGGAAGCGAGTACAATTACACATCTGAGGAAGAGGAAATATTGGTGAATGTATTGTAAAAGAAACTGTAGCCTGTAGAGCCCACAAAACTCAACTATACCATTTTCCTTGGCACAAGAATTGGTGGGAATAATAGGGGGTTATTGGGTCTCTGTCCTTTTCAGACCACGCTGCCCATGTTTCGCAACAAGACAATGACGGTGAGGCGACGCTTCAGTGACTTCCTCGGCCTTTACGAGAAGCTTTCTGAAAAACATGCGGCGAATGGGATCATTGTGCCTCCGCCACCAGAGAAGAGCATCCTGGGTAGGCATCCAAGTGGCTCCACTTGTTTACACTGCTATAACTAGAAATCTGATCTTGATCAGCTATGAGAATGGATATTGTTTTGGACAGGCATGACAAAGGTGAAGGTGGGAAAGGAAGACCCCTCATCTGCAGAGTTTGTTGAGAAAAGAAGAGCGGCTTTGGAGAGGTAAGGACATAGCTATTTTGTGATGATGTGTTGTGATTTTCCTTCTCCCTCGTCGACTTTAGTTCAGGCAGTGATTTCCTACATGTCAAAGAATGACTTTTGACAACCTACAAGAAGGGTGCTCTCTGTGCTGTACACGTGCAGGTGGACAGAGCGATAGCATAGTGAGTTTTTCTAGTGGAGAAAAAGTGAAGTGAGAGTGGAGAGAGAGCTGTGTTGTGCCCGGTGTTTTATTTCACACACTGCCAACAACAGATCAGAAGAGATACAAGCTGTGGCTGTATTGCATTCTGGTCTATTGAGGTTACTGTCAATGGAGAAATTGGTATCACTTCCTCTTCTCCGCTGTATTTCCCCCTATGTGGTTGTTAAATATTGCAAAGTTGTGGGTGTAGAAAGAAGCCCTTGCTCTTTGATTCTGAGGGACTGACACCAAAACCTGACGTTTATGTTAAATGTTTTAAATGCCTTAAAAGAATCTGCTGGTGAACTCCACTGTCGCTGGAAATATCTTGACTTGACATCACATCATCTACCATTTGCTCAGTTATCCATGGGAATATCAAAAATACACCACCAAACAAAACAAACAAACAAAATAGTTTTTGTTTGAGGGGCCTCCTCAGAAGTTCAGAAACTGAATAGTATCAGCTATCAAGGGCTAAAGGCCTGACTGAGACAACCTCTGCAGCAGCATTTTAAGACAGTATAATAATATTTCATGTTTTTTCAAGTATAAAATACACTGTCAAAAATAAGAAAAGAACTGTGGTGTGATGTTTTAGCCACGTTGTCCTGATGGATGAAAGCTAGGTGTTTTCTCATCCAACAGATATCTCCAGAGGGTGGTATGTCATTCATCGCTTCTCCAAGACCCCGACGTCAGAGAGTTTCTGGAGAGAGAAGAAGTAAGCCAAAGTTCAGCTTGAATAACCACAGGGTGGTGTGCCTTTCAGAAGACAAATATTTAAAGTTTTTTTTTTTTTTCAAGTTAATTTGAAATACTGGGCTCATAAAAATCAGAAACTTGGAGGCGCACAATTTCTACACAGACTAAGTTGGTGTTAAAAATGAATGGATCCTGAAATCTCTGATGTAATTAATGTAAGATTTCCCAACCGTACATATTGTGTTCATTCTGGCCCTTGGGTACAGGCCATTTTGGATGTTTGATGTTCTACCACATTTTCCAACAGCGCTGATGTCTACTGATGACTGTACTGTAATTGTAATAAGTGTGTGTGTTCAGTTGCCCAGGGCAGTGAACACCCAGGCTCTAAGTGGCGCTGGCTTCCTGAAAATGATCAGCAAAGCAACAGATGCCGTCAGTAAAATGACCATCAAGATGAATGAGTCAGATGTGGTGAGTACTCGCCCTTCAACCGTAAACCAGTATTCCTCCTGTTCATGCCTCTAGTCCACATTTAATCAAATAAAACACAAGTACAGCCTCAGGGCTAAGCTCAAGGACTGCAGTAAATGTGGAAATTGGAAATGGAGGATGGTGTTGGAGCCCTGATGTTGGAGGGGCACTAATAGTGTGTTTTGCTGCAGTGGTTTGAGGAGAAGCTGCAGGAGGTGGAGTCTGCAGACCAGCAGTTCAGGAAGCTCCACGGACTGGTGGAGTCCCTGGTCAGCCACAGGAAAGGTTAGCCATGCCCTTTACAACTGTTGAGACATTCTCCTTCCCTTAGCACCCTGTGTTAATCAGCTATGGTGAGGTTGATTCACCATGCCCTTCATGAATGACATCAGGCGTTTTCAAAGTCCCCCTCCTCTCCACCAACGAGCAGCAGATTGAAGTTATTGATTATTGTCTCTACGTGGACAAGCGGGTAATCAGGGGAAGCGTCACTGTCCTCGGATCTGTTTGGATATCTCAACGTTAATCATGACAGCACCCGGCCTGGCCGGTCTTCTTGGCAGCGGCCAACCTATCACCTAATGATGTGGTGGGATTGAGGTTTGTTGCAGACAGTTGTTTTTTTTTGGTCAGCCAAATGGCAAATCCAATCGAGCATTGCACCACGACAATGACCAATAATAAAATACATGTGGGTGGAGTTTGACAGCCTCATCATCGTAGTCGGGAGAAATACTGAAAGAAATAGGGAAATAAATAAATGGGGAAATAACTATAGGTCATTTTTACTGTTAATAATGCATCAACAGTCTTTTAGTCATTCATGCTCTGTGTTATTTAGATATTTATTTCCTGATTTCTGTGCATTTTATTCATTTATTTGTAATTGTGGCTGATTCTGTCCTCTGTAAGCTATAGCTACTGACTGATGTGAATTATGTTGTCAGAAATGATCACGTGTTGTATTTCTTGGTGTCCCATGGGAAACATTTGCGTTAACATTTGGCCCTCTCACCTCATTCCCCTCCAGAGTTATCGCTGAACACGGCGAGCTTTGCCAAGAGCGTGGCCATGCTGGGCAGCTCGGAGGACAACACCGCCCTGTCCCGTGCCCTCTCCCAGCTGGCGGAGGTGGAGGATAAGATGGAGCAGTTACACCAGGATCAGGCCTCCTGTGACTCCTTCATCTTTGCTGAACTTGTCGCAGACTACATCCGCCTCCTTGGCGCCGTGAGGGTACAGACAAAATGACATGAAACTAATTCCATGTATTTACAGACTAATTCTTCAGGATTAATTTAAAAAATGTAAAAATGTTTTGAAAATATAGTAAAAGGATAGTAGTAGTAGTATTTGAGTCCCGGCTGACAAAATATATTTACAGTGTTTTGGGATAGATCTCTTCTAGTTTGAAAGTGTTCATTCACTTTGCTATTTTGGTCACTAACATGGGAAGAGTTACAGCCATCATTGTGGTTCACTTCTTTAGCAGTGAGGTCAAATCTGGCTGTTCAGTTCTGTTCAAAATCTAAAGATCAGCATCAGAATCTGACTCCACTCTGAAGGTGGCAATGTACCCCCATGGTTTTAAAAAAGAGACCAGCAACAGAAATGTTAGAAATTCAATCCCCACAGCAGCCGAAGCGTCCATCAACAGCCATTTGTCAGGTTCAAGTGTATTTGTGCAAGACGCTGAACAACATGAAATGATTTGCTGTGTGTTTGTGATCCATCAGGGGTCGTTTGATCAACGGATGAAGGCCTGGCAACGTTGGCAGGATGCACAGACCATGCTGCAGAAGAAGCGTGAGACTGAGGCCAAACTGCTGTGGGCCAACAAGCCTGACAAGCTGCAGCTGGCCAAAGATGAGATCACTGAGGTACAACACAGGGGAAATCAACACAGGATTCATATAGATGCTTGGAAATAGTAGAATTTGATATGGTGTTTTCAAGATCAACATAGGAATAAGGCACTTGAAAATGCTTGATTTTGTTCCTGCAATCGTTGTCATGATCAGAAATTGGCAGTATGATGAAACAAATGCACTTGAAACTAAGTCTGTTCAAACTGTGTGATAGCACCAGTACAGTCTCTGATCACTTCTTATTTAGGGAGCGATCACTCCAGTTTGTTTTCTTTAGTCTGAATCATAGTGGAAAAGTTTACTTTGCTCCAGTTTTAGATTTGTTTGTTAACGCTGCCCGATTACAAGCGAACCATGGACTCACAAGTAGCTTGTTTATCGACCGGCCTTAAAAGTTTTTAAAAAAATGAATGGACGGCCTTGAAAGTAATATGCCTCTGCTCTAAATTTGAGTCCTTTCATTTCACCAAACAAGACCTTTAAAGTCATTGAAATGTCCTTGAAGTTGATGTCTAAGTGAGTGTGGGAACTGAGACAGAATCTGCCTGAACACCCAACTAAAAAGATCTATCACTTCTACCTGACATGGGCATTACATTTGTGGGAATAACCTGATGATTTTTCATTGATTATGATCCCACTGTACTTTTCTTCTCGTTCACAGTGGGAGGCTAAGGTGACACAGTATGAAAGAGACTTTGATAGGGTATCTGCCACTGTGCGCAAGGAAGTCCTCCGGTTTGAGGTACTAGTTTATATCTCTGCTCCATTCACATTAGTCCCTGGATGGTTGGAAAAAGGTCGTACTTCTCTATTTACAAAATTGATGTTTTCTCTAACAGAAAGAGAAAGCCAGGAATTGCAAAAGACAGATCATCAAGTACATGGAGTCTCTGCTGCAGTCCCAGCAACAGGTGAGTGTTAAACACGGATGTGTACAGGGCCAGTAAACACTGAACATAAACATGACAAATATCTTGCCAAACCTTCTGTCAGTGTGAATTCACAGTTAGTTGAGTCTATGGCGATCCTCTTCATGGCTATGAATGCCACAAAACCACAGTCCTGAACCATTTAGGTGATGCTCTTATCCAGAACAGTAGTGACCAATAGTAAGGAGGGTAAAGGTCAGAGCCATAGTGACCTGCAATTCCTGTGACTGTAGAAGGAGCTGTCGGAAAATAAATAAAATAAGGGCTAAGGAGAGAGAAGGGAAGGATTGTTCCTGAGCGAGGAGAGGGGAAAGATTCCTCTTAATTTTACAAACATTTTGCACACGGTATCAGTTGAAAATCATAAATGTTGATCCATTTTCATCAGTTTTTGTGAATGAACCTGACACTGTTACTTCTTTTTTTTTTTTTTTAGCTGATAAAGTACTGGGAGGCTTTCTTACCAGAAGCAAAAGCAATCGCCTAATCTTGTGCACCAGCCTTTTGGAAGAGAAAAGAGGCTGCCTTTTCTTATACACTTTACCTCTTGCCTTCAAACCAAGGAAATGTGTGCATTGTAAAGGGAGAAGAGATACAATCAACCTGTTTTTTAATCACCTTTAACATATAGCTTTGTATTCTATTGTATTAATAATTGTATATTTTCATTTAACCCTACACAAATATTTTCTTATTAGATGAAAAAAAGAGTTTGCATATACAAAGATATGAACACACACAAAGTTTAGTGAATGATTCCATTAATTTTCACAAGGGAAGAGAAAGGAAAACAATCATTTGTTCTCAGGATGTACTCGCCGTGTTGTCATCAGGAGCTCCTTCACGTCAGCGTTGTTAATTGTTTACAATTCATCAGAAATATTTTTGGGGACCCGGATGAAGGAAGTGGCCAATTTCAAATTGTGATGCAAAGGGATATAATAAGAGTTGAAATAAGAAATATTTTAGCACATCAGACAGATATAGTACTTAACTACCAGACGTTTTTTTTTTTTTTCCTTTCAGTTTCAAAATACTATTGATGTGGTTAGGGGTTGTACCATTATATTGGTGGGGGTCTACGGCTGTGGTTAGGGGTTGTACCATTATATTGGTTGGGTTTGCATTATAGGTCAAGCTCATGGGTATTATGCTGTAGATATGATTTCAGTCATTGTGCAACATTAATTACACGTATAACGATACATGTCTGTGCCTTTTCAAACTGAATGGTATTTTTGCCTTTTGCTTAAAATCCAATTTGGGAGAACCCGCCTAAAACGATTCAAGTCAGCGCACAACAAATTCAGTTTTCTTGGCGGTGCAGAGGCATGTTTACCAGTTACCTCCCACAACACCCATCATGACTGAGGTTAAAACCCTCCTCACCAGTAGTCCAAGTGAAAGTGTTGAGACTTGGCTGGTAAGGTTGACTCATAGACACAAGATTAATGTCAAACGTTTAGCGTGCTGACAACTTCGTTCAACTAATGCTTCCCTGTTGCCTCAGTCTGCAAATTGTGAAGCTGTTTAAACAATAACCAGTAACTAACCCACGTCACAGCTTCGTGTGGCGGGCCTGCCCTGTTTGGATTACAGCTTTAATTTCACATTTGCACATTGTCAAATTTCAGCCGTGCAGCAAAATGCTGCCCTGTCCTATTTGTGGCCATTAAAGCAGCATTAAACTAAGGACATTTCTTTGCGCAGGCATTTTCTACACTATACACACACACACACACGCTTGTTTTCAACTGAGATATGGAGGAGTGGCGATGGACAGCGTTTGGCCTTCAGTATGGCCTTGTGTGTCATCACTTGTCGGCATGCAGAGCAATGTCAGTAACGTGCACTGTGTAATAGAAATTTCTTTTCAGACAAATGAAATCAATAAAACTTGCACTGTTTACAAATTTCATTTAAAGGCTCCAGAGGTGAGTCTGTTATTTCTCTGTTAGTTACTTTCGTATCCTCACACTCGGGATCGGATCTTGTCGACACACTTGAATTAACTCAAAACATGCATCTAACAGTAATAGTAAATATTGCACCATTGATTCAAGTAATAAATGGGAAAATGTTCCTATGTCTAGGTTATTTTACAATGCAGCGTCCTTGCATCAAGTCCACAGGAAGCCAGATGTTAAGATTACACACAGGGGTGAAGGTAGAGAGTAAATAAACAGTGGAAGCTTAAATCATTTTTCTATCTGAAGTAGTACCTGGGAAGGGTTTTATCCCCAAACAGAAACACCTTTTGTATTTTCTTTTTTTATTTGAATTTTGAATTAAAAGATTATTTTATCAGTTTTAGTTGCTTTGTCCCCAAGTTGTCTTTTTTCTGTTGTGTGTTCTCTGTGGACCCCAGGAGGACAGACACAAAATACCAGTTGGCACATAAGAATAGGCTGGGAGCTGTCATTCATACAAATAGCAATTCCACTTCTACCTCAGTAAGCTCATGTTAGAGCTAAAGTCAAGATTTAAAAAAATTTGGCCATCTAAACTTTGCAGGTGTAGTCCCCATCATGTACCCCAGTTTAGTTAGTAAAGTTTTTAAAGGGGCTCTTTTATAGGAATTCAAATTTTATGTGTGTATGCCGTTTCATATTAGTTCCAGTGAATGCATCCCAGCCATAGACTGTAGAAAGGACACGACTGGACTTCTTGATTGGCAGCCTTCAAACAACTGCTTAGGTCCTTTGAAAGAGGCAGAGGGGGCAATCAGTAAGGATTTTACTGTCCCGTAGCACTAAAGGACCATAATACATCTGGAGGTTTGATGGGGTTGATTCATACCAATGACTCAAAAAGTACTTGACTATTATGTGTTACCTCTTCACGAGACATTTCTATCGGATCTCTGCTGTAAATAGCTAGCTTACTCGTCTATTGTGAACTGTGACTTTGTTTTGTCAATTACAGGCCACAGTCACTGGATTTGGGTTGTACCAGACTTGTGTAGAGGTTCTGTTGTTGCAGTTTCTACTGGTTGCCGGTAGAGGGCAGTAAAGGTCAAAGATTACTTAAGACTCCATGAAACGTCCAATGACATCTTGTGACCTTAGCTGATGTAACTACTACCTAACCATAATGGAAACCAAAGAGATGACAGCAGGGTTCCTACACCTTTTTGCTAATCAAATTTCCCGACTTTTCCAAGACTATGTTGCAAATGTCACTTTTTTTTTTTATTTTTACGTTGAATATCTGATCTGAATGTCCCAGGTCTTATTTATGGCTACAACTATCAATTAGGATCTATATCAGGAAATTCTAGTTTGGGTTTTCATTCCTCAAAGGGAAGTGGATCAACAAGCTGCCATGCTGCTTGCTCACATTAAACATTTCACTCGTTGGAAAAAATAAGAGTATCAATCCTGTGACAGGCCCATGAGGAATGTGCAGTCGGAACAGAATCATTTTCCAGCACACTGAAGGGTTGCTGACTTATCTCCCACTGGGGGATGCAACAAACTGACAGTCCTCAGCAAGCTTGATGTGCTGCAGGTTTACTACCAAGGTGACATATGAAGGTGAGCGATGAAATCTGCCACAATAACTTTGCTGTTTGAATCAACAGACAGTAGCACTCCACTCAAACAGCTAACACCTTTACTTTATCATTTATTAAAAACTATTTACAATATGATGATTTAGAATTGGACATCCAGACAAGTTTTCATGTGTGCGATAATGCACTTGGTTTGCACCTAAGGTGTGACTGGAAGAAGCAGCAGTGGTCAAATAACTGCTACACATAATGACACTACAGGTGAGCCTTCGTGTCAAGCTGCCCTCCAACTATGAAGGCAAATTGTGTCACTGTGAGGATGGACTCGAGTACCTGGCCGAATCACAAACCAAAACAGGAGCCCTGCATGTCCTGAAAGCTCGAGCAGTAGACGGAGGATGAAACCGTGCGGCTTCAGAACCGCGGAGACTCTGGCACACGCACGGTCACCACGTCTGAGGCACCCGTACAACAAATGACATCATTACAGGTTGGCCTGCTACTTGCTTCAGCTTCCTTTGGCAGTCTGACAAGGCAAACACTGTTCACTCTGGGCAAGAAAAAGGTCGGGCTTTACAACAGTTCCAAAATATTACAGGTGTATGCATCAATAAGTTACTATGATAAACAACCACTTTTCATAACAGCCAACACAATATCATGCTCTCAAAAAATATATGGATAAAGGCTAATGTTCCAGTCCACACTCTAGATATCCGACATGTTGCATTGGATGGATGCTTTTCAATAGTGCCATTATCTACCGAAAGACTCACTGGGTCAAAATGGCGTAAACATGCTCAAATGTCAAATCATACAGAGCTGATACAGACAAAAAGAATGGAAAGATGTTTGAGGACTAAACCTTGATCAAGAAGGCCAGTACCTGATAACAAACCCAATTCATAGCAGATAAACTCAAACTCAAGGCAGGGCTGGTGTCAATTCACTGGAAAAGTCAATCAATTCAAAGTGTAATCAAGTTGCTGATGAAAGAGCATGTGTCATCAATTATCTCTCACTGGGTTGTCCTCTCATGGAAGATCTTTGTTTCTAGTATTTGAGGTTTGAAGGAAGCCGAGTTCCTGATTTGATTGGACTTAATGTGAACTGATCCCAAGCCGGGACACAGATGTACATGAGAAGCACCAGACATGGAAGGGACGCGGTTACACTCGTCATTCCAATGCAGCGTTTATCGTCTGATCGTGCCCACGTCATGACACGTGACAGGTCCGGACGTCTGGATACCAAGTCTTCAAAACCAGACATGCGAGCGATCCAGACAGATTTCAAACGGATGTAGCCACATGGCAGTGTGGACATACAAGTGACGTGATCTCATATTATCCAAACTTTTCAATTAGATCTCCAAAAAAAAAAAAAAAACACATTGAAATGAAGTGTAACCATAGCAAGGAGGCCACAACAACTACCTTTTGCCTATCAGCTTAAGTCAGCCTAACTATAACTTCAAACTTGTCATTTGTTAATACGTTGATGCATGTGTATAAATATTTCAACATGTATTCTTTTCCCCAAAATGAATCCAACTTAAGGTAAAGTCTGTAGAGATGTGTGCTGCTGTGTGATTGAAGTCAGTCCTCGACCGTTCTGCGTATGACACGGGTAGAATCTGCTAGCTGCTTGGCTTTTGGCTTTAAATTGCAAAGACAATGCTGAACTGCAGATGTCACCTTAACCGAAAGCAAAAAAAAAAAAAAAAAAAAAAAAAAAAACCCATTTTTTT
>OOFE01036431.1:0-10389 GCA_900323365.1 Monocentris japonica | reverse complement strand
TTGCTGCACTCTTTTAGTTACATTCATCCAATCAAGCAGCAGACAGTAGCACATACACTGATCAGCCACAGAATTAAAACCACTGACAGGTGAAGTGAATAACATTGATTATCTTGTTACAATGGCACCTGTCAAGGGGTGGGATATATTGGGAAGCAAGTGAACAGTCAGTTCTTGAAGTTGATGTGTTGGAAGCAGGAAAAATGGGCAAGCGTAAGGATCTGAGTGACTTTGACAAGGGCCAAATTGTGATGGCTAGACGACTGGGTCAGAGCATCTCCAAAACGGCAGGTCTTGTGGGGTGTTCCCGGTATGCAGTGGTTAGTACCTACCAAAAGTGGTCCAAGGAAGGACAACCGGTGAACCGGCGACAGGGTCATGGGCGCCCAAGGCTCATTGATGCGCGTGGGGAGCGAAGGCTAGCCCGTCTGGTCCGATCCCACAGAAGAGCTACTGTAGCACAAATTGCTGAAAATGTTAATGCTGGCTGTGATAGAAAGATGTCAGTGTATGGGGCTGTGTAGCCGCAGACCGGTCAGAGTGCCGGCAGGTGGTTTTAATGTTATGGCTGATCGGTGTATAGTCAAGAGGCAAATTAGTTAGTGCTGAAAGGCAGTGGCAGTACACTGTGAACTTCAAGAGGAAAGAGCTGGTGCCTTACTATGCGTCCCTCCGTTGCCTCGCCCAGTAGTCCTCCAAAGGTGATGACAGGGGACATGCAGGCGCAGTAGAGGAATAGGAAGGAGGCTAGACATTGCAAACTAATAGCATCAGTGTAGTCAGACAGGTAGTGAGGGGCCTTGCGCTTGATGTCTAGGAAGAGACCACCAAACAGCCTGGGAATATAAAAAAAGACTTGAGAGTTTACCACTCATACAAATAACCATTGCAGATTTTTGAATTTATGTTGTTCATTTTTTATTTTTTCCTCCATTGCAGTCTATAAGATACACTTGAGTTGGACTTAGCGTGATATATCCCTGTGTAGGTGCAAATAGAGAGCTCCCTGCACTGGGTTGCTATGGAAACCACTTTAGGAGTACAACCACTACTGAGGCTGAAACAGACATACTTAAACCAGAAATAGCCAATCTGTCTTACAGGGTACATGTTTTAGAAAAGCAGTGTGCATTTATTTTTCTCCTTACAGCAGGAAGTTTTTGGAATATCGGTCAACATTGTAGCACATCAAACAATCAAACGTCAAATAAACAATGCCTTTTCTCAAATAATGTAATCTAAAATAATTTTGTTTCCTGTGTTTATTTAATTTAAAGAAGCACACCTTCAACAGCTACATAGCAAATCAGAAGTCAGTGTATCCAAAACCACTCTACTCTTCTTCCCTTTTATGACTCCCCCACCTTCCAGTGCGCTGCAGTTCTGGACCCCCATGACCACCGTGTTCCTCTTCCTCTCCACCATCTGCTAACCCGTTAGGTAAAATGGAACTTTTCTTCCTCTTCTCCTGTTCAACAAACAATGCAAAGCAGTTGGATTCTTTTTTTTTAAAGTAAAAAGTCCAATCAGGGCAGCCACATAAGTTTAAGAAATGTAATAAATGATACATGTGATGTGAAACAATAGTGCCATCAGAAAGAAAAAAAAAAAAAAAAGTCCGAACTAACCTGAGAAGGTACATTTTTCGGTGGCTCTATCCGTATGGATGGGTCCCATTCCCCTGGAGGTAGGACTGTCACTTGATCAAGGAACTCATCAATCCCAGCAATCAGATCATTCCGGTCTTTAGCCTTGTAGGCAACATCATGGAAAACCTGGAAATGAGAAAAATGCTCTTGAGGTTGAGGTCATAAATATCCAAAGTAAGGCATGTCCACCTTCATATTATGATATGTGGAATATGACTATGACGTTCCATTTGTGCGCTCCTTCCTTTATGCGCCCGAAACCCAGTATGTCTCGTTCTCCCGACAGTTTATTGATGTAAAACAAGACATCTGCACAATAACAAATGTGACTAAATGTGAATTGCTGAGTCACAAAACTCGAAGGAAATGAATTAGACCGTGCTGTCGATTGGTCTCAGAATGTTTCAATGGTATTAAAAGCAATTTGCTGACTGTCCACAACTAAGCAAACAAGATCAAAGCAATCCTGTCATTGACGTACGTGCTCGAGTTTCTGCGGGAACATCGAGAAAGAAAAGAAGTGACAGGGCGCACAGAGGGTGCCAAGAATTCATTTAAATGTGTACCCAGTGTTTGGAAGGGTATCAGTCCACTAATTACCAATTGACTTGCAGCCAATCAAAATCGAGATGTAGTTGGGCAGAGCAGAGCTGAGCTCAGGGACAGGCAAGAGTTGGATATTTTAAGATTTGGAATGCACAATGTTCAGACTGTTATGGGGACGGACAGTATCCATTGTTTCAGAGTTTGGTGTTCGTGCAGCAAAGAGTGAGTTCAAATTCACCTGTTAATGTTACATTGTAGCCAACTACTGTGCATTGGTCTAAAGCTGTGGTGCCAACCAGCTAGCCATGTATGGGTAAGCTAGCACACCCACACACAACTTTTTCTCCAACTTTATTCGGTGGATTCTGTGGATAAAGCCTCCCATGCTTTATTTAATAAAGAAACAATGTTGGAATTAAAGTCAAGTCACTTCACAACCTTGACTAGTCAGCTCCCTTGAATAATTATCATAGCCTACACAACAAGTTTTGGTCCTCCAAGCCAGATCTGGTGATTACTGTGGAACGAAGAAAGCCTGTAAGAAGTGATATGATGCCAGATGGAGCCCGTCTACAATGGCAGATCCGTTCTCCAGCATGGTTAGACGGTTATGATTATGAGGTTACCCTTCACAAAATGCCAGCACAAACTTACATTGCAAGCAAAGAGTACATTAACTGGTAACATAAAGGGGCCTGCCGAGATGACACCCCTCACCCGCCATGCACAGCTGGTACCGAGCCTAGCTTGCTGAAAGCTACAGGAGCCTCTATCCATGAGAGTACACCACAGTCACTTTTGATTGGTAATGGTCACACAGCAGCTCTGTGAGGATAATAGAAGGCTACAGTTGGATAGTGTTGGATGTGATGCACAAAATGCACCAAAGTGGCACCCTCTCTCAATCATCCCCTTTGCAGCCTCAATGGCTGGAGCTACTACCAATGTTTAACTCTATAGAGGGCCCATCAGAGCAGACCCATCGTCATAGAGGTGAACCACCCCCTACAGCTCAAGAAGAAGGATGCCCACCTCCTCCCCCGCCAGTAACGGATGTGGATGAGATTGTCCCGTCTAACCATGTTTGGGCCCCGACATCATTAAAGAACTGTCAGAGCACCTCGAGAGAGTTTCCTCTGCCCAATCTACACCATCTGCACATTGTTGCCTCTCTATGGTGCCTATGGCTTCCTCATGAGCTCAGCGTTAACTTCAGGTGATACCTCTACCCCATGAAGAAGGGAATCCTGTCACTATTGGACTTTTCTGCTTGGCTTCAGTATGAGCTGTGAATACAGGATGAAGAGCAGGGGTTGAAGCAAGAAAGAGAAGGAAGGAAGGAAGGAAGGAAGGATGGCATCAAGCAAAGCAAGAAGTCCCAGAGAGACAGCAGGTCCGGAGCCACTGTACTGCATGGCACCACAAGGGGCCAACAGGTGATAAGCCACCTTCCGATTGTGATCCGTTCTGAGAGCAGCGAACTTCTGCTCAACCTAAGCCAGACTGATCGAGAACGTGCTCTGGGGCTGCACTGTATAAGTCCTGCCCACTGCAGCTTTCAAACGTGCTCTGTAAAGAGCTTACCAGAAGAAGTGCAATGTTTGGCCTCTGGGAAATCCATATCCTTGTCCAGCCGACTAATCACCTTAGTATGACGCTCGGCTTCAAGCTATAATCACCCTGTGACCATTCAACTTGCTCTAAAATGGCATCAAAAATATTTCAAATGCTATTTGTCCTCTTCTGTTAATGTCTATTCCTGAGTGCCACCTAGTTGCTGTTTTTCTTTTCAGATCAAGCTTATAGAGGAACACCACTCAATTCAGTGCTATTTCTACAGTCAAGGACAGCTCAGTTGACATTTTTGAACATGAACAATTCTCTCCCAGACTTAGAAACCAGAGAACTAAAACTCTAGAGGGCCCCTGAACATAATCCTGACATATTGAAACCTTCACTTTGTAGTATTAGGCCTACTGTAATTACAATTAAACACCCATTTCATCAAATCGGTTTAGTCCAAATAGTAAATAATAAAGTTCGGAATCTGAAGAGGGCCATATTTTTCTCAGCAATGACAGAGATGGCAGCCTGAGTCCCCGAGAGGACATGAGTGCTGACTTATTGCCAAAAGTATGTCGTTAAAGCCTTGAGTTGCACTCGGTGCCGAGAAGTGTTCCATCACTTCAGGAATCTGATGAGATCTGCTGGACTGTGAAATTACGCAAGCTGCCTCGACTCAATCAACTGTGGAGAATCTGAATGTGACATTTGGTTGACATTCAAACCAATACAACCTCTTCTCCAAAACATTAATGAATACATTTTAAAAAACCCACAGCATGCTAACCAAGTAACAGCACATTCATGAGTGAGGATTCTTACCTCATCTGTCATAAGTGTTGCAATGGACCTGCCGATCTCGTGGTACTGAGGCCCTTTCCCCAATGGCCCTAAGAGGATGAACAGGAACCTAGAGGCAAAAGGAAACCAATAAGTATATAGTAGGTTGAGCTTGTTGTTCAGTGTTTGGGCTATATGGTGCAATGTGGACTTTCTACTCTCACATTTTAAGACCTTGTTAGTAAGAATGAGAAAAGGGGACAGTCAGAAAAGCATTATTAAGAAGAGATATTTCTGATGGTCAGGTTGAGCGTGTTTGGTTAACAGCATTAGTTCTGCAATAACCTCGTAGCGATGGGGACCTCAGCCAGCCCACTGAGCAGGACCGCTGGTGACAGGCGGACGAATGCCACCACCGGCTTGTTCAGAAACTCCAGCTCTCCCACCAGCACGTTGCATGCCTCTGCTCCCGGTGGGATCTTCTTCATGAAATGAAGGTCTATCTGAAAAAAGGACAGGAAATACAGTATATAGAGTATCATGTAAAGGGCTCAGACAGCCTTTCCTCTTAGCTTATCATCTAAGCAGCTAGGACTGAGAGGATGAGTTAAATAGGGAAGACAAATTCAAGTTCAAAAGTGCATTCTACTAAATTTAGCTCAGGGCATACAGGCTGTGTGCAATAACACAAATGTAACAACAGATGTATTGCTATGGAATATTACAAAAGATTATTGTCATATAGATGGCTGGTATGATCTGTTACACCGAGTGGTAAACTGATCCTGGTACAGCATATCTGTATTCCGCTCCTCACTGCTCTGCATCACTTACAGAATTTCAGGGGCATCAGATATGGGGCAAGTTGCAAACTTAATGGGCTTAATTTAACCCTACCCAGTTGAAAAGGGATTTTATGGATGATTTAACACCATCTCTCCTCCAAATATTTTCAATTTCAATCCATATAGTGCATTGCATTTTATGAACGGTTCAATGAACCGAACAAAGCACAGTAAACAGTTCAGATATGCAGTATAGTGGGAACCTGAACAAAAGGCTGGGGTGATATGCAACAGGTTTCAAGGATTCTGTCTTCAGTGTTAATGGTGAATGGTGGTGGAAGGTTGACATCACTGCTTTATCATATTTAGCGTGCTTCTAATCCTAATCCCCTAATAGAGGAATTTTCCATATAAAATACCAGCCAGGACGTATTGTTCACCATCCCAAACACACACTCGAATGACATTCTGTCGGTATCCCGTCGAAATGTGAATTTTCTTAAAGACACTAATGGCAAGAATTGCATTTGAGCTACGAAGAGATACTAAAATTCTCATTCTGATCAAATTTCAAATGGTCCCATTTGCTCCTCAGAACCATAATAACTGAAATGCCATTGCGTCCACACACAACTAGAGAAGTACTAATAAATACTTTGGCGCATTGAAGATACAATTCCACATTGGCACAATCCATTATGTGTAGCTGTGCAGAGTTTGTGCTGTACCTTGCTGAAGTCCACAGCACTGTTCTCCCTACTGCCATCCCCTTTCCCATCTGGCCCTGCCAAGTGAGACTGGGAGGACATCAGTTGACCTGGATAACAGAAGAGAGAGGGATGAGCCAATTCTGAAAATCTCTGAGCAAGAACAAATTTACAACCTCCAAACTATATAAGCTCCATAAGCTACAAATCTCATTCCCATGTGTGATCTATTGTGTGCTGAGAGATCACGGAAGACAGCGATGACCATTGTGAATGTCATCCAAGCTTGTCCGCCAGGATTTTCATCAGTGTCTCAAAAAAAACAGAAGCAAACATGATATTCATCCTGCCTGACAGGATTGCAGGGATTTAATTCCTATATTCATTAAACAAGAGGGTCAAAAATTAATACTAATTACAATGTTTAATATGTTCACAAAGCATGAAGTGGAGCTTATCGGCGACTGCAGGCTCGGTTTTGAAATTTTCCTCTCGCTGGTGAAATGAACACAAATTGTTTTTTTTCATGCATTGATGTGGAATGCTGGCAAAGTTGAACTAGAATTCAACCATCTGTTTGGTAGAAACTGTTTGGTTGAACCAGAATTCAACCAAACAGTTTCTACCAAACAGATCAAGGGTAAATAAATTCACATATTAATAGAATGTTATTTTGAACATTGTTTTTTTTTTCCCTTTTCAACTCATCTTCCAATCCAAGTCGCTTAAATAATGCCATCTCTAAGCCCTTTACATACTGTAAATACTGTATTTTGTGTCCTTTTACAAATAGACCGTAATTGCATGAAGAAGATCCCAGCAGTTGCATGTAACGTGCTGGTGGGAGACCTGGAGTTTCTGAACAAGCCAGTGGTGGCATTTGTCCGCCTGCCACCAGCAATCCTGCTCAGTGGGCTGGCTAAGGTCCCCATCGGCCACAAGGTTATTGCAGAACTAGGGCTGTTTCAAGCTTATTATTTTCCTCATAATGTGCAATTTTATTAGATCACTGTGTGTCGTCATAAAGACACATTATGTGTCTCGCACTGCAGCTGCTGAAAACGCGAGACAAGTACTGAAAACTTGTAGGGGCAGTGTTATGTTGCTGTTTACTTTGAATTCCCATTTTCAGTTTCAGTTTGTATGTGCATTGTCTGCAACCGCCTGGTCAAATTTCTGCTGCCAACTCTGTTAACTTCCAGGAACATCTTCCTGTGTGGCTTAATGGTTGGATCCTCGACAGGTCATTTAGCATTTTCATTACCTCCAATTTCTTGATGAGAAACCTGAGCTACAAAAATACCTTTTTTTTTAGTTGCCAGCGTGTATGGATACAAATTATGAGGCTACCCCCTCCAGAAGATACGTTTTAGAATGTATTGGCTAGCAAAGACAAAATACTGTAAAGTATATCACACATAATCAGCAGCTATTGAGGTTTGTGGGGCTGTGGCAAAGGGGCAGGAGAGGGGTGGGTGGTGCATGGGGTCAGGAACGAAGGAGAGACGGACACACACTGGCACCAATAAGACTGGCAAGGGGTGTGTGTGATGAAGCGTCTCACTCTTAGATGCAGCTGCTATGAATGGGCAGACAGGGAGGACCTAACCTTCCACTGGGCCACACACAATCATTTGCACAAACAAACACAACGTGTTCACGCATGTATGGATGCACATGCACACAAAAAAACAAATCAAACTATATAAAGAGACAGAAGCACAAAATCAGACACAGTAAGCGAGAGATAAGAAGAGAGAGACACACTGAGACACAGGAAAGAAGGTAAGACATTAACATTGTAATGTGCAATGCCGTAAGATCCACACATCACACCACACACACTGAAACACTACTGACAAGATGGAATCCTGAGAGGTCTGTGTCATAGTCTCCAGTTTCCTCACCATTCTTGTCCAGGTGGAGCTCAGATGCCCGCCGGCCCATGTCAGCAAAGGAGCGTACGATGGGCAGGCGGTTAGCGAGCTTCTTCTGGTTCTGGTGATGGTGCTGCTTCAGCAGTGTTTCACGCACTTTCTTCCGGAGCTCATCCCCCAGTGGAGAGTACAACTCCTGGTGGTCCAAGACCATGTCTGTAGAAGACACAGACAAGCTGTTTGCACTCACGTTTCAGGAAATGAGCTGAGGCTTTTATCCGGCATGACTTACAATGAGTTACATCAACAGCATTAAAAGCAATCAAAAGTAAGGAGTTCAAGGACCAAACCCACAGCCCTCAGACAAAAACTGTAACAAATAGTCCTGTAATCTTAAAAAGAAGTGAGAAACAAGTGAAAAAGGTTTGTTTCCCTCAAAGGTAAAATCTGATTGGGTTTACCTGCAATCTCCTCGAGGGCAGTAGCCCTCATGTCCAGTAGCACGGTGCTATTGATAATGCAGCTGCGCAGCTCAAACAGGCTGTGTAGAGACAGGGTGGCGACGTAGGGTTTGCTCCACCGCTCCCCTCCATCCTCCACATCCTCCTCAAACTTCAGCCACCTGTAGAGGGAGTTTGAGACCCGGTCACGACAGGTCAGCAGACAGAGGGAGAGGCGATATCCATGATGCACAGCTGGCCTGCCATCTGGCAACACTCACTCCCATGCTCTCTCTCCCTCTCTCCATCTCCCCACATTAGCATGTCTCTTTCTCTCTCTCACTGTCTTTCTCTGTTTCTTTTTTCTCTCTCTTTCGCCCTTTCTTTCTCATTTACTCTCCTTCCACATTGCCTCTTGTCTGAGTCATTGTCTTACCAGGAAAGAATCGTACTTTTGTGAAATTTTGTACACAAATTCTAAACGTCTTGCTTAAACATCGGCAATTATCACAGAGAGAGAAAGGAAAAGTAAACGCAAAGTAAATGCCGCGGCAATTATCACAATGGCATCACTTAGCGTAATTGAAACGCAAACGTTGGCCGCACGTCTCTTAATCAGCGTAAGCGGGATCACCAGTGTGACGGGGCCATTCAATCAAAGCTTTCAGTAATGACATGTCAAAGTCATGGCTGGGTGTATAGGCTATGTGTTTAATGGCATGACAGCCTCCAATACCTGGCGCTTTCCCTCCAGTCAGAGTCCTCTCCATCCCTAAGGCAGATCTCATCCAGTTCGGTGAAGAGGTCATGGGGAATGTGCTCCTCGTCGTCATCCTCCGTCCCCAGCAGGAACTGCACTCTCTGGGAGGGGGTGTCTAGGGGCACAGGGTAACCAGGTCAAAGTTCAATAGGTCCTACCAGGCATCTTACATTAAAATGAATGAGCACATAAATTCCACTCTGATTCAAATTTTAGGCAACATTCCCAATTGGAAAGACAAAGAGCAAAGTCACAACTATGTGCATGTGCAATGCATGCAAGTCAGTCTTTTTTAGAGCTGGAGGATTGTGGCCGATACCGTAAACAGGAGACTCTCTACCCTCCACCAGCGTAGGGGCCTGCTCCCTGCACCTCTTCCTGTGTTTGTGTCCGTGATGATGTCGATGCCTGCGATGGCTGTGGTGCCTGGTGCTGCCCAAGGGGACATGAACCCCGATGTAGAGGGTCCTGTGGCCTGGGGACACATCCCATAGAGGGTAGAGGGTAATATATAGAGGATCAGCTATAATGTGTGTGTTGGTTTGATTTTTTTTTCAAAAGCTTTCCAGACAATCATTGATTTTAATTATCATGGTTAAGCATTACTGTGCTGTACTATTAAGCTTTCCATTATATTCATGGATTTCTGCTGGATCCTGACCATTTTAACTGTGATGAAGTGCATTGCCCAACAGATAATATTTATTGACATCATGCTTACTGATGCTATATATTACACTGCATTGAGCATTAGGTGAATACCACCTGTTCTGGTTGTGCAATAAAACATTATCAAAATGACCTGCTTGATAAAAATAATGTTTCCAATGGGTTTTTACGTTCTTGTTTGGCTTTATGTTGCACCTTTTTCATCTAGAGAAACCTTTTTTGTAAAGGCAAAGAGGAGAAAAGCTTCAAAAAAAGAAAAAACTCAATTATTTTCTGAAAGACTCAGTCAGGTTCTCCTCTGGATATTGAGCTACAGGCGAGGAAACAAAGTAACTAAAATGTGGCACTCTGTTGTTATGCTTTTTCGGCAACCAGCAGGACATGCTGGCTAGTCACTGCCAGAGAGTCATCGTGAATCTGTGGCTGTGCATCGAATACATGCCTGAGATGATCTGTAATTAATAAGGTGGGATGAAACCTTAATGATGCCCCCCTGTGGGAAAACTGGGTCGTAATAACAGGCTACAGCAAAGAAAGAGAGAACATGAATCCAACGATAGCAAATGGAGGGCATTAAACACAACACAACCAACAATTCCAATGTGTCAAGAGC